>JAPFBL010000114.1:0-305000 GCA_026182355.1 Hermatobates lingyangjiaoensis | reverse complement strand
CGTTAACAACTTCAATGATTTAAAGTATTTCTGTGTATTTGTGTTTGTGTGTGTGTGTGTGAGTGTGTATGTATATATGTGTGTGTATGCTTGTGTCTGTATGTGTGTGCGCGTGTATATGAGAGAAAGAGAGAGACAGAGAGGGAGAGAGCTGTGTTCGTGAGAGAGTGTGAATGCGTGTAGTGTTGTATGTGAGAGTGACCTTTCTGGTTTTAACCGACTTTTTAAGCATGCACCACATACAAAAGTAGCATGCTATTCTATGTTTAATTACATTAGTTTACTTATAATTATTGGAATGGCTGACGGCTAATTACACCTAATTATTTGATAATTTATTGATCAGTAAAAATAAAATTAAAATTATTAATTTTATGCCATTGAGAATATGGTTAATTCATGCTTATATAATAAATTTTTAAATTATTTTAAGAACTTATTTGGGATACAATATTTTGATTATTGTTTGAACTGTTTAATGACTTTATTATTTTTCGGTTGGAGGTGATGCACGGGTAAATATTGTATGATCCGTATTTCTCACATGACCATTTGTTACTCTTCATTTCTATAAGGTAAACGAAGTTTAAAGAAGGTGTTCTTTAGTTCTACCATGGTCTGAGGGGCGTCTGTATGGTTATGGGGCAATTCACGCTTGACGGAATACAGCAAACAAGTATTTAATGGTATTGACCTTATTAACTGGCTGGTCATTCTGTTTCCCATTGTTGCAATGACTTTTTATAAATGATTTTTCACATAACTTCGAGGAGCCGCATTTAAAGGAAATTAGAAGGTCAGACTGAGCCCGTCTGGCTAATGGGTCTGCTCTTTCATTGCCTGTTACAGTTTTTCAGCTGTATTCTTGATTAGTTTTGGCGCAAGTATGTCTAATATCTTAATAGACTCGGTACAAGCGTGCTTACTTTCCATTTTCAGACAGTAAAGAGCGACTTGACTGCCTCTCTTCATGACTGTAGTCCCTTTGTGTATGGTTGAATGTTTATTCATTTTAGTTGAATGTTTATGGTTTTTATTCATTCTCTAAATTTCTTTAATAAGCACTCTTTTATGACGCAATTATCGAAAAGCCCACCTTGCTTTCTATACGTCTGACATTAGTTTATATTCATACATACTGCAGTTCTGGCATCTAGTGCACTGAAGTCTAGATATTTTCCTTGAATAAGAATAGGGTTAACTCATCTGGATGACGGAGTAGGTATATTTACTCCATCGTGTCATTGGGAGTCAAGGTCTGTTAGAATTTAGCAGTTACGTGCTATCTCCTTTGTTTCGAGCTTGGAGTCTGGTTGACCAACGTGCAGACACTCTCGTACGATATCGTTTTGATGACTCTTAATAAGAATAATCGTATTTTAAAGTAAAATTTATTGTATGATGGTTATTTTTTTAGTGCTTTCTGCCAAACTGGTATATGTATTATATAATAATATAACTAATTTCTAGTTAATATGTATTTAGAGTGGTTGGTAGATTACTATGGAAAGAATCTACCAAAAAATTGGTAATCTAACAAAATTACAAACAAAAGTGGCTTGAGGTTTTGATGTACTGCTTTACTACATAGCATAGTAATCATACAAAATATTTATCTCGAATTTCAAAGGGATTTGCGTGTTGTCAAATGATATGTTTATATAATGTCTTATAATTATATGCATATAATGTAGGGCATCGGAGCCAAGTATCCAATGAACTTCTGGTGAACGAGATACCCCAGGAGTCCTCTGTAGCGTCTTCACACCCCAACTAAATCAAATATTAATTACTGTCGAATATTATTCCTAGATATTTGAATTTATCAACAGTTTTTTATTTATTCTCATTAATAAAAAATAGAAGTGCAGCTCAAGAAGATTTTAGTTTAAGGGAAAAACTTTGTCCTTTCATCATTTTATTCTTACCCGATTTTTGACCAAGTTTACTGCTTCATTTCCAAGACATTCTATTACCTGTACTTTGATTTTTTACAGTGAGAATCAAATCATTTACAAAGATCACAAGTGAATCATGAATTTCTGCAAGATTATTTCCCTTAACGAATTAATTATATTGAGTGTTCCTTGAGGGCACTCTTTTGAACCTATTTGTAACTTCGACATGCATTAGTTTTCGTTATCCGCTATCAATGCTAGCAAGTAGTCTTCTAGTCGCCAGATAAAGGCATGATAGTTTTCTACTACATATATTATGGACATGATTGTGATCGATTGGAAAATAATTTTATGAATTTTAGTATATTCACAGATGTTCAATAGTTTTTTTTATAGAGTGAATGATTTGTGAATTTCGTCAACAGTATTGGACCCTCTTTACTTTTCTTTTTATGATTTTTACTCTAGTGGTCCTAGAAGTCAAGATAAGTTTTAACTCCTGATCAAAATATGACTCAAAATATTCAGATCAAAACCTTCTGAGCGTAGTTTAAACGTCGGTATGCAGCTTCCAAGGCATTAACAGTCTTTGGGTTGTAAGTTACCTGAGTAAAAGTTGAGAGTAGCATTGTGTTTAGATAACTGATTAAAATGTGATACGCCCTTGTCCAGTCTTGGGAATGCTCAATTTGTAATACACAACGCTCAACTTTACAAATAATATAAACAAGTATTAAAAAAGGTATAAATTAATCTGATTACATACTTTAATCATCTGAATTTAATTTATAATAATAATTTCATAAATAATTATTACTACTTACAAAAAAGCTTTAAACGAAGGGTGAAATTTAGATGGGAGACCTTTTAAAAGTTGTTTTTAATTTTTCTCCATTTTCCTCTAGAATACGCTTTAATATACCCGGCTTTTAGCTTTAGCTTGTTCTAACCGAGATTAAAATGTTAGATATTACAGGTATTTAAACATTTCTTATGGTCTACTTAGCCCAGTGTCTTTATTATGCCGAAGGAATGCTCAACATCTAAATCACTAGTAATTATAGTGTAATCATAATGTATTCATGTACACATGTATTTTATACTATATGATAGTAAAAAACTGAACTCTTTTTTTATTTTTATGTTGTAAATGTTTGTAAGACTTTATTTTTATATGTTGGAATTAAATCATTTTAAAAACTTATAAAATGATATTTGTTCAAAAAGTGGATATAATAATAATTCTTTCAATTTGTTTGCACCTTCTTTTACTATTTTTGACACATATTGTGTGTTACTACTACAGAGCTGGTATACTGTTATATAAGAAACCTCATTAAAGAGTTAAAAATAAACAGTTTTTGATGTATTATGTAAATGAAGGAGTTGATGTAAATGTCTTATGGAAACATACTTTGTAGTAGCTGGAATAAAAGTGTTATTTGCTCGGAGGGAATGTTGAAGGTCCATTGGGGTTTGTTTTGGTTCGTTGGGCAATTTAATTATAGGTTGTTAGGGCGATAGAGGACTTAAAGGGGTCGTGTTTGGGGATTGAAGAGTGAGTGAGAGAGAGCGATAAGCGTTTGATTAGAGCGAAGGAGTGCGAGAGAGTGAGGTGGAGCCAGTGCTAAGGGATGTTGTCTCAGAGTGAATAAGAATTTGCAAAACAAACAAGCCTGGCCAATGCCTGCAGCCATTATCAAAGGGTGATTTGAGGCAGTAATCCCATTTGGGAGTCATATACAATCAGCCCACCCGCAATATCCCTAATTGTGCTATTAACACACTAACAAACCGACAGTTGGCATTTAGCAATGTATTCATCTTTGTAACCTGCTTATGCAAATAATAACCATTCCTGATTGAGAGTAGAAAATCTCGCGGCGTAGCAAATATATACTATATTATATAGTAATATTGAGACACAATAGACAACTACGGGTGGCAGACTCGAGACGATCATCGCATACATTGATCAAGATCGTGGAACTTAAAAGTTTATCTGATGCTCTCTAGTCGAGAAGTAACATGTGCTTTACCTCCCTTAATTAAATCTAACAAACTAAATGGTTTTAATGTATATTATAGTTTATTGCAGTATTTACTTGTTCGTAGGTACATTTAATTACGTTTGATATGAATTATGGTGAATACATTTTAACATCTAGCCAGAAGTAACGCAAACAAATTAGAAAATTATTATTAAACGTTATTGCTATTATAACAAATTACTGAATAAACTTATTTTTCCATATTAATTCCTGTATTGCTGGAGCAAATTTTATTTGTATTATACATTTATATATAAAAAGATTTCACATAAACACGTGAAATAATCAATGATCAAACCACAATATTAAATGGGAAAACAAGACTAAGGTCTTTCAACCGTAACAAGTGGTCTTCGTCAGAGTCAAAAGCCCATTTGTTGGGTTTTTCAACCGCTTGTTACGGTTGAGAGATCTTAGTCTTGTTTTCCCATTTCATATTGTGGTTTGATCATTGATATTTATATTTGTATATGAGTTCGAAATCGAAGAAGAGTAACACACAGAGTAAAGAAACACTCTTACAAACTCAAAATTTTCGGGTTGTCTTCAGAAGAAAAGAGATCCCAATGCTTGGGACCAAGCATGTTGTAAGCGCAACGGCAAATAACGTCATACCTCGTACGATGTTCTTGGAGTCCTTGGGGCGCTTTCAGACGTTGTCCATCTTTAATCGCAAATGAGTTGCAATGAAGATGGACAACGTCTGAAAGCGCTCCATCCCTGTTTCTGACGGTTGTCCCTATTTCTAGTATAAATGGTTGAAATAGCTTTAACTTTTTATTACCATTTATAATTTGAATATTTAAATGTGATTTACGGTTCATAATTCTCAGCTTGTTATTGTTATCTTTTTTAAATTATTTTTGTTTTTATAACTAGCATTTCTCGGGTTAATTTCATGATGTGTTCCCCACATGAACACACCATGAAAATTTACCCAAGAAGTTATTCATGTGCTGAAGATGTATGGTGATCATTTAAAACATGTCGACTATAAGAAATCTACTTTACTCTATAGATTGAACTAACGAGAGTATTTTTTAGGAAAATTTAGAAGCTTGTTAAGAAACATGTATCATCTAAATTTGGTGTTATTTTTAATAATATGTATACAATAATATATTGTAATATATAACAAATGACAATATTTTAATTTAAAATATTTAATTAATTAATAAACTGATTAGTCTTTTAAAATGGTAATGAAGCTTGGCCGTTCAAATGGTAGCTATCTGATCATACGATGGTCGAAAAAACTTGATTTGTTTGGCCACTGGCTTGAGGGAAGGCCTGAAAGCTCTTGGTGTCGGATAACTATGTCTACATATTTCCTTGTTTGAACAGTTATTAGTAATTTTCTGACCAACTCCCTTGGTTGAGGTGTCACAGAACCCTGAACATCGTCTTACTAATGTGAACCTGTTTGACACGAACATCAGTAGGTCAGCTGACATTCATAAACATATGTTTGTACTAATCGTTTGATATTTTATATTACTTCAGCTAATTAGAAGGGTATCATATTGAACGAGATTATATCTGTACTACAGTTAATCTGTGCAGTGTTGTATATTTCTATATTTGCACAGGAATCTATTGTTTGCAATCTCTAACGGTTTCTTATCTCGACTGGTCAGAGTGCCACCATTGCAAAGAAATAGCATTTTGCTAATGCTGTACCAAACCTTGTTGTGACGGTCTAAGTTAAAGTGAGTACACTGGAGGCACATATTTTGTGGTGGTAGAAACAGAGGACTCTACCAGTTATACATGTTTTTGCACGGTATTTATTGTATATATATCTAATTTATTTAAAAATAAAAGTACTTAAATTTGTTTGTATGTAATACTTGAGTGGTAAGGCTTCATTTGATTTATTTATTTTTACCTAAATGTAATTATTACTTTTGATTTTGCTTGGGTGATGAGGGCTGCAGACTGGATGGCTGCCTTCGTGGCAAAAAATCTAGACACTAATCTGCTATTAGAGGGCCAGGTTAGCTCAATGGTTAAAGTACTCGCCTCTGAACTGGGTAGTTCCGGGCTTTGATAACCATCTGGCCTTCAGGTGAATAAATCTGAGTACGTTGTCCCTCAGAGAGGACTTTAATCCGTCTTTTACGACGTCATGTACTCGATAAAGATTCCTATTCCAAGTACACTTGAGTTAGGCAAAATTTAGGACTCCCAATGTAGAATCACCGATCAAACATAAAGACAGTAAAGGGTAGTTTTTAACCCGCTAGGGGATCGGTTTAAACAATAAAAAAAAATCTGCTATTAAGTCTGGTGCTTCTATTTCCCCTCTCTATCAGTCAACGACTTATGTGTGGTTGAATATAGCCAAGTGTTTTAGACATAATGTAGTGATAGAATTCTATTGTTTTAACATCAGTGTCAACTGAGTGTTTCAAATCACCACTGATTTATGTAAAAAATTACTATTGAAACAAAGAATCATACAAATCGCTATGTTTATAATATAGAAAGACAATAAATTTAGGCAAAGGTGATGTGGGTTTTGCCGCCAGTTGATTTGTATGTCGTAGCCTGAAGACAGCAGGGCTCAAGTCGGAGCACGTCTTCACGCGTCATTAAACTCGAGTTGTTAAGGGCTTTGTGCTCGCTAACCGCCTCAGTTAAGCCTGATTTGTGAGGACAAATCGCGATACGCTTCGTCAAGATGTTGACTCTGCAACAAGTACACTTCTCTCATCTAAACTCATCAACTTGTAGTCTGTTCAATTAAAGCTGCCAGTTAGAATCAATCCGTGAAACAGTGACTAGTTATCTACATCTCTGCCTGACCACCTTTATGTAACACCGCCTCTTGTCATGCCATAAAAAACGATTATACATACATTATATGATTATTTGTACTTAAAATACTTAAAAAGTACTTAAAATAAGTAAAACTTTGTATGCGGAAACAGAGATAATCTTAAGATTGAGCACTGAGAGTCTTCTTTTTAATAAAATGAAAGTAAAAACAATTAAAACGACTCCTTACTGTTTACACGATAGTGGTTTTTTGTAATCTTTCCAGTAAATAAACCCATTATTAAAAAATAACGAACAATCAATTTAATTTAATACTATATTTTTAGTACTATATAGTGGTGATAGGACTTCAGTCGGTCAACGCAGTAACTATCCTGTAGCCATCCATGCGAACTCGCATGGGCTCAGTTTCAATGACTGTTTCAGGGTTCAGATCCTGACACAGATTCCAGAATCCAACAATAAAGTTGCCCTAAGAGCTTCAGAGGAGGCATACATATGCTTACTTGATGCTCGCTCTTCCCCTGGACTCAACCTCAACCGATAATTTATTTATTTGTTTATTTATTTTTTATTTTTTTCTTTATTAATTTTAATTTGATTTATCTACTTTTTTATAATTTTTTATAGTTATAATTTTTACTCGTTCCTTTTACGTCTTAATTTGGCTCTTCATTTCCTTCCCTCCCTTCCCGCTTGGTGGTAAGTGGTGGGGTACTGGCTGCGGTCTCCGAGCTCAGTCTTCCTGCGGGACCCTTCGCTCTTCGCACCTCCTGATGACGACGATGGTCGAAATATCGATGTGAGTTATGTCTGTGTCTTTCTGTGTGTTTCCTTCGTTTTGAATTTATTTTATATATATATATATATATATATATAATCTACATTCACAAAAAGAACACACAGAATTGAAACAGCAATTCACTACTATATTTTGATGGCTTCGTCATCAGGAAGATAGATGTGAATCGCTACGAAGACTGGCAACGACTGCGTTCCTGATGACGAGGCCATCGAAATAATGTAGTGAGTTTCTGTTTCACGAACCTGATTACGATTTGTAGACCAGTACAATATATTGAGTATTTTCAAAATGTTAGAGTGCACGTTCCTAGGAGTGCGCATATTTCCGCATGTGGGCATCTTAATAACGGCAAAACTGCAAGCTCGTACCATTATTTTAATTTTTTGGTTTTAAATCTTTTGGTTCTCTTTTTTTTTAAATCTTTTATTTGAAATGTGATATATATATATATGATGTTGTGTGTGTGTGTGTGTGTGTGTGTGTGTGTGTGTGTGTGTGTGTGTGTGTGTGTGTGTTTGTGTGTGTGTGTGTGTGTGTGTGTGTAGAGATCTGCGTGTATATTATTTTTTTGGGCCTGTGTTTAAAAAACTAATAAAAACTTATTAATTATTACGAATAAATAAATTTTGTTATATGACTCTATTTAGTTGATACAAATGTTTGAGAAAAGGCAGTCAAATGTACTAATAAATATTAAGTTTGCTCTTAATAATGGAAGAGAAAATCAAAGAAGTGTGGTTTGGTAAATACTCACCAAAGAGAAGAAAGCTAGGCTAAGCAATTCATTATTATGAAAAATATTGGATGGCCTGATGTTTAATTCCTTTTAATAATTGTTAACAATAATTTCTAATAATAAATTCTAGTTAATATTAAAAACAAAAACTCACATATTATTTGAAGGAATTTAATTTAATATCCAGTAAAGTGTATACTTTAGTGAGGTGAATAACAGTCGTGTGACGTCTCACGACAGCTTTTGCATTATTTTGTCTGTAGGCATATTATTGAATAGTCTTTTGTTAATTCCATTTGCATAGTAATTCAGTTACAATCGGCTATTTTTTCCCAAAATGTTGAGATCTGCTGTGTTGAATCTAATAAATCTAGATTACCGAGAGTGGCTGAATTGACCTGAATGAACGAGCTCTTTGATTTCTAAATTAATGCACATCCGCAATAAATCCTAAAGTCAATATGTGCAGCCTTTAGAGACTTAGCTGTCACAGTCGATGGCTCATAACGGCTTTTAATCGAAAGCTTCGCAAAACTGAAATAGACTTTCATCCATTAACAATCCAATCTAAATGCCATCCAGTGCCATCCAAAGTAAGTAATAATTTCCTTTGAGTGGAATATCAATTGTATAAAGGAATGCGTTGTATTGATGAAGGACTACTCATTTGACATGACTCTCTGGATCGTAAAATCTCTGGAAATAAATAAATCTCTCTGGAAAGTATGATAGTTGTTGAAATTAAACCATAAACATTTAATATCCATTTGCAAGATGTCTGTCAAGTATTTTTTGTCTCATCAATCGGAAGAGGCCTTGCTCTAATTTAATAATGTGTTTCACGTCTCTGTGATTTTGAACTGAATATTGTCTTTTTGTTGATCACCAGACATGACAAAAACGAGACGCCACACAGTGGTCCAGATTTCCGAAAGCACGGACTTAATTATCCATGTTAACCAATGTAGACGAGCATTGATATTCTGAGGTTTTTGACCTCGCTATAACAATTTTGAAATTTAAATTAAAAAATTCAAGATTATTATTTATTTATGTATTTGAAATTATTCTAATTATTTTATATTCATTGAATAGTCTTTTGCAGTTTTTTCAGATCTACTATTTTGTAAGGTAGAATCAGTCTACTCGACTGAGACTTACATCTCATATACTAATTGTTAACGTTATTATTCATTATAAATAATATACAATAGTATTTATCGTATTTTGATATATTTACATACAAAAACCGTTTATCTTACGCGATTTTTTTTTTTAAACAAATATGTTAATTTACGTTTATTTATTTTTACAAACATACTGATAAACTGTAATATTAAACAAAAAATATTGTAAGAACTGTAAATAGATTTATACATCAAAATGCATAATAATGTATACATAAATGTAAAACATAATGCTAAACATAAAATCGAATAGATTATCATTCCCTATTTTATCCTTTATCCTGCGTCAGACCCTTGAACAGAGAATGTTATATTCTTTCTCATTCTTTAGCACGGTGTCCTTTATTATGATGTAGGAATCCGGAAATAGCATAAATAATCTGAAACTTCACTGATTCCTTAATTTTTCATCGTTTGTTATAAAACCACAGTTATTTTGTAATTTTAACTTTAAATATGGCTAATTATCGTAATAGTTCCTAGCAGATGAATTTTATTAATGATTCCAATTATAAATATCACATAGTTTATTGAGAATTTCAAAATTTAGCCCAATGCTATCAGATACGTAACTTATTTAACAATTTCTAAGACATTATATTTATTTTTACGAGTTTTCAGTATAAATATTATTTTAAAAAAACATTTATTGTTATATCATTTTAAAAGTATTTATGCAATCAAAATAAAGTACATATCTTGGGCAATTTTCAGATTTTTAATTAATTCAACTCAAAAAAAAAAGTTATTACTGTTTGGATACGCAGTAAATATTATAATATTTTGACGCACTGTGTGACTGATGACTCATCGCTATGTTTAAACTGTTCTACAACTTCAGAGCCGGCCTGATGTTTTGGTCCCTAGGTATTTAATAGTGCCAACATTACTATTACCAACTTCATAGTTCAAAATTTATAAATCGAGTTTTTTTTTTTTTAAATATGTTCAGGTTTTTGGAAATCTGGACCACTGTGGTAGATGGGAGATGGATGTACTATTTTCTACGTTAGAATTATGTTGCCCGACTCAAACTGACTTCTCATATAGTAATCCTAAATGAGAGCATAATCATCAAATCACTGGTCTAAACATGTGAAATTTCAAAATTTCTTATTTAATTGTACTACAATAGAGTGTTAACAAACGCATCATATCTAACAACGTGCCGTCTTTTTAAATATATGAAAGTTATTTCACTAACCTGTAATTTACATAAATGATTATGTTAATTAAGTTAGGTTAAGTTGCAGTGGCAATTCTACAGGGGAACATAAGCAGTCCAAAAATTGACAATTTATGATACGACATAATGAAGATTGATTCTACATTGGGAGTCCTAAATTTTGCCTAACTCAAGTGTATTTAGAGTAGGAATCTTTAACGAGTACCAGATATTGTACAGGCAGAGGAACCGACGGTTTAACGTTCTTCTCCGAGGGACGACGTGCTTAGATTTATTCACCTCCCACGTGAATTAATCGAGGGCCAGGTGGGGATCGAACCCCGGTCCTATCAGTTCTGAGGGGAGTACGTTGCCACATTACTAACCTGGCCCCATTAAGTTCATTAACAATTCTGACCCACAGTAATAATTATGCTACTAAGGCGTTACCTTACATTAAGAACCAGTGTAGTTGTATTGAGTGAATGGTTAAGCTCTCTAGATTTTATTTTACTGTGCTCAAAAACTTGTGTTCACTTTTGTATACATGCTCTTTATTCTTTTGATATTATATTTAATAAAATTACTGTAAATGGAAAGGATAATTACTTTCAAAGAATTAAAAAAAAGGAAATTGTGTCTAATGGTTTTCATTTCAGTAATGATTTCAGAATGTGAAATAAACTTTATTCAAATATTTATTATTCAAAACTATGGATCTTTGTAATTAAATATAAAGGGATTCTGCCTATTTAGCAGGCATTTCAGGCTAAAAGCAATACTATTCAGAGCTCTTGTTTGTTCATAGTTTACATCATACATTGAATAAAATATAAATTGAAATGTTACAATTGTAATGTGACTTTTGAATTGAATGATATAGCACCTAGCTTCCTTAGCCTGAATGGCAAGGCATTATTCTGGAATGTTTCAAATAAGGGTTCTTTAGAAACTGTAATTCTATTAATATAGTTTAGTATATGAAATGTACTGTTGAAAATCTTGTTATCGTAATTCACTTTCTATTGATAATGGATTAAAAAAGTACATTTGTCGGACAGCAAAAATACTGTGAAAAGTTGGTACAGTATTGGTTAAAGTTTGAAATATATCTGGGAAAGATTAACCCCTCTCCCATTACTCCTTATAATTTAGAGCTTGCTCTGCGGTCAATGAATTTTTAATCTTCACATAAAGCATTGAGCCCTATCTAAAGATAATGTTGCCACCATAACTTGCGGCCCATTAACCCTTTTCCAGCCAGAGTTGTGAGAAAACTCGACTCCAGCCCTATATATATATATATTCGAATCCCTATCTGTTTGCCTCACGGCTGCTTGATTTCGCTTCAACCTTGATTCATATCTCTTCCCAAATTCTAATCTAGATAACAAAACTTTGCCTCATCAACCAATTTATTTCTGCACATTGTTACAGTTTAGAGAACAATATGCATTTAAAATAATAACAGTTCAGAAATACTATAGGAAAAGTTTTAAATATATTTCTGTTGATCTTAATTATATACAAAAAATATATCATCAGAATATTAAACTATAAATCAGGGCCCTTGAGAGGAGAAATATGTGCCGGTACAAGATCTTTTCTGGGTCCCTCCTTTCCAATTTCGTCTATATATAATCCTTTTATAATTCATTTTATATATATCTTTTATTGCGAGTGTGTGTTTGTGTGGTTTAAAAAATATACTTAGCCTAAAATCACAACCTTATTCAGTTTAAAAGCAGAAAATACTTTCAATTAAATGGGGGTGGTTTCGTCGAGATAGTAATTCGTAATTCGCTGAGAGACGGTAATATTGCTGTTGGTCCTCGGCTATTACTGACATTAGCCAGTTTGTGAGGAGCATTTTTATACAGAATTATCAAAGATGTAAGAAGGTTTCGGTTAGATTAAGCTATAGACATGAAGAAGAAAAGATTAGCAAAAGTAATCTTTAGCTAAGATGTTGGGTAAAGTCACTGAAAACCGAGATATCAAAAGCTGCCACCGTAATCTGACCGCTGGGAAAGATTAAAATTAAATTCGTCAAACGGAGGCGTTTTTTATAGGTTACTTGATAAAATGTCAATATTTCAACCTGTTTTTTTTCGCTCCCATGACTTGCAGACTATTTTCCCGAAAATAAAGCCAATAAAGAGTCAACTTACAGGAAAATGCAAACCAGGTAGGTTTTTAATGCCAATAACTTGAAAAGAAGTAAAACTTGAAGAAGTTGGATAAAAAAAATAGCAACCTGGCAGCCCTGAAGAATAAGGAGTAATGGTTGTGACAGTGAACTCTAATTCCATTTCTTTTCAATGCAACAATAAAAAAAAATTCATTCATAATGTCCATTTCAATTTTTAACTTTGATATTGAAGGATTTCCTAGACTCTTAAGGGCCAAGCGTGGCCCACGGCTGCACCTTCTTGTGGGGCCTGCTGTATATTGGATTCCCATTCACAAACACGATAGACATTACTATCCTGAAGATCATACTGATCAGTGACCTTGGAGACCTGAACATCATTTCCACTTTTCACCACTGGGTGAAAATATCTGAAAACATTGAAACAGATAGTCTAGTCTATATTCCTTTAAGCGCTTCATTTTTAATATTTACATTTTAAAGATACCAGTAAGCTTCTTCAAAATCTCTTCTCATCATGACATACTCACTCTAGATAATTATTTGCGATAATCTTAGCCAGTCATTATTGCTTGTATTCGTATCGTAATTACGTAGACCATTTACTTTGTGGTAAGGGGAAACTTCATTATTGAGTAGTCCAGTTCTACTACTCAAAGAAAAGTGTGTGACAAGGAATCCAGATAATGCTCCTACCTCTACTGAGCTTCTGACACTTCGGATTATAGAATTGATACGAAAAGACTTTCCTTTTCTATGGTGAACATCATGAGATGTTCATGTTGTCTTCGAGCATTGACAAAACACAATGAAGGTATTAGATCTTCATGCAATACAGTATCTGTTGATTTATATATTGATCAATACCTAGTTGATCTCTAGCTTTGCTGAATAGTTATGACTGTTGTAAGGAATAACTTTATTTGTATGGTCCTTTTTTGAGATTAAGTCAATGCTTGGAAGTGATTTAGCAGGCATTGTTAACCGTTTTATTAACAACTGAAGATTTCGGTCAATGAATATGATTTTGTTACGGAAGCAAACATTGTTAAATAGTTTTTTTAAAAACAGCATTTTCTCCTATCACAGCTGACAGTAGTGTTTTCAATAACTTATTACTTTATTAAATGATAATCGAATAAAACAATTCGAGTACCATTTAATAGATGTTCAAACCTTTGAACTCTGCACCCAAAATTCTCTTCTTTATTTTGGTTTTATAGTACAGCTAAACAGATATAATAAATCAGTTAAGAGGTAGTTGTAAAACATCTGAAGAGGCACACCTGAATGATAACAGCTTTATTGAGGTAAAAAGTTAAAGGTTTGATTTACCTCAACTTAAGTTAAATCTCCTCCAGATAGATATAAGTTTTAAGGGTGAAATCAAATTACAGCTAATAATCATATTTATATACTTTGGCACTGGTTGATATTCAGGTTTACGTATTGTGTAATATCATTTTTCTAAATACCAATTATAAAATATAATTAATAAGATTATAGATAAAATATAAATATCCTTGATTTATTTATATTACAAAACACTCGACTCTTGTAAACAGATAACAGCAAAGGTATTACAAAAATACCAACACATGACTAGTCCCTAACAGATCGAGGCTAGGTGGCCAATTGTTTGTGTGAGCCTAATAGAATTAAAGACTCCATATTAAGGTTTTAGATACGACCCTAGATAGTAATATCACTAATATTCTTTTATAACTAAAAGAACTTGATGAATTAATGAATGAAATAACTAACTTAATATTTTATCACCTTTTATATGATTTATATACAGAGAATTTGCTTAAACGTATCTAATACCATTCCCCTCCCTCCACACCAAAGAAGATAAGTATTCACACTTTGTATGCTATATTAAAAACCTCAGATCAAAATTTTATAACCTTAGGCCTAACTACGGCATTGCTTGATAATCATATTTTTTTGGAAATTTATTAATTCAAAACATATTGATTGACTTAATTTTTACCTTAGTTTAGGTTTTTATTTTTAAAAAAAAAAATACTTTTCATTTAACAGGTTAGCTTGTATATCACAGAAAATGTATTTTTAACTTTTATTTAAACAAAAAAAAAATCAAAAAATAAAAAAAGCTATTCTGTCTGTAAGTCGGAGAAAAAAATATTTATTCGGGAGGGTTGTTAGCTGCTGGTTAATGGTTGGAATTAGAGGAAATTTTATAGTCAGCAAAAGGAACGGTGACTCTAAGTATTATTTTGTTGCCTCGTAAATGGTGCTAATTGAAATGGAGAGGAACAGGAGTTCTCTTTAAGAAGAAAGTATATATTTGCCTACACTGGAAAAGCGATGACCTCAGCAAATGTAATCAGGGTTAAAGAATATAGTTTTACCTTACAGTTTAACTTTTCTTCTATATCGCTAAAACAACTTGTTTGTTTTTATAACTTTCGTCTTTCTGTTGCTATATTATTGTTAAAAAAAGTGATTTAAATGTTGTTTTTTTTATTATTTTTCTGTTTTTATATATTTACTAGACTACCCGTGACGCGTTGGGTCATCCAAGTCATCCATCTTTTTTAATTCAATCATGTTCACATAAATGCAGATAAACTCTAAACTAATTCATTTTTAATGAATAGGATAATGACATATTTTTAAGACAGTTCATTTGATTTACATTTTTTGCACAATTTGAATATCCATTAAAAAAAGTTAAAAAGTTATAGTGTCTGTTTGACACTATAGAGAGCAACATATAATTCGACATGCTCTTTTACATAAATGAACTAAAACTTTCTGCAGAGTCTCTCCTTGAGACTTATGTCAGTTTTTGGAAGTCTAGTGTTTAAAAGTCCCTCTGGCACAAAAGGTATCACGCGGAATCTCCAATGCCAATGTTCGAAGCCCACAACATGTCTTATATTTTATTCAATTTCGAACCCGTGCAAATATTTCAACGCAACCAAAAGAGTTTTATAAGTATACTAGACTACCCGTCACTCTTTGTCTCACTCAGAAATTATAACAACAGGTATTGGCATTAATTCAGTGAACATGATTGATTAATTAATTGTTGTTTCTTGTTATTAAGACATGGAAACAGATTTTTATATGGCCCAAGCTTTTGATTAGTATTCTTGAAATGATTCAAGATATATACAAAGTAAATATATTTAGTAAAATAAAAATCATTTAAAAGTAAACAAAAATCATTTATTTTATGTCATAAATAAATAAAACATCAATTCAAGTTACATATACAATCAAATATATTTAAAGCAAACAAAACCTGTAAATTGAAATATTCACTTTATTACATTTATTTATAATATATTTGTGCTACAGTCAGAGGTGAGCACGCAACTCACTGGGCTACTCTGGTTCCATACCTTACTTTATTACCAGTGTTTATATTGCAGAAATATTAAATTAAAAATAATTTTTTTTCTTGTTACATTTATATATAATACGAGTATTTCAACTACTATCATTGGCGAGCACGCAATCCAACTGCTACCCTGGCTCCAATTTTGAGACTTAAGTAATAATTTTCTTTTATTTAACATTATTCAGGTAATAAATAATATATATTAAATTTCAGGCCTCCATCTCCACGGAAAATGGGTGGAGACAAACAAACTCACGAAATTTATATACAGAGATAATTCTTCTTATGTGAAAATATTTGAATCTTAATTTCTGTCTGTCTAAGCAATTGGTTCTTAGCTATTTTTTCGCCCTTTGCTCCTTAAGAAGTTATACTTAAAACTCATACTTCGAAAAAATTATATAATTCTTAAGAATAAATCTATAAAAAAAAATCAAACACATTGAGTATATGACAATAAAGTATACTTTATAAAAATAATAATTCCCTTGAAATGTATGAAAAATATTGAAATAATAATATCTTATTATTTACCTGAAATTTTCTCGCACAGCCTGACCATTATCTGGCATGCAAAGTTGAAAACCCCTGATCTAAGCAGAATTTCTCTTCTTGTATTATAGACGCAAAGCATGAGAATAAGTTTCGTTTTCTCATCCCATGCGTACTTGTTTTGCATACCACCCCTAAATGTGTGCCCATCTTACACTTACTTATTCCTTCTCTTATACCAATACATTCTAGATGCCTTCTTACATTTGAGAGAATTTTCGGCCAAATTAAAATCAGCATAGCCAAAGACCAAAGAAATGCTGAATATACTAGCTCTGTTTAGTTTACCAAAGTTAAACAAAGTGTTATGTTGTTAGCAATTGGATGGGTGACACCACTTACGAAGATAGTTTAATTAGTCAAATTTTCCTATTAAACAACTTTAGAAGGTATTATTTTGCAAAAATGTACTAATAATTTTTTTTATAAAGTAGTATAAACCATGTTTATGTTAGATTGAAAATCGAAATCTACATAATAAAGCCCCATGATGCATTTGTATGTATATATATATGATCTAGAAAAAAAGGGGTTTGAGACTCTGTTAAGGAATAGCGGGATACACTGCTCTAAAAGATGAGAGCCAGAAAGTACTGGAGTTTTATGAGTAGAGAGAGTCTTAAACTTTCAGAGTGATGCAGTCTTTAAGGGTGTTTCGACTGAAACGACAATGAAAAATACAGAAATCAGACCAAGATCTACTGACTAATTTCAGTCCAATAAGAAATTTTGTTGTGTTAAACAAACATACATTAGTCGTATTTCTCTGATGGTTGAGGTCAACTATACTGCACTGATTCTTCAAACGACTATAAGGAAAGTTTATAATGACTTTGAATTACAGTTATATGCTGTTAATTATGCGAATAAATTACCTCTCATACAAAGTGGATTTATTGTCCCTACTGTAGGAACGATCCCTGACAATGTTAGTCGAAAACATAAGCGTTGTATATTAGCATTTCAGCGTAGAGACAACTAAACAGTACCAACTGTTTACTTACTTCAATGTAGTTTGCATAAATGAGAAAGTGTCTTCCCACAGGGTAACAAAGATAACGTGATAAAATCATAATGTTATCTACATAGAGCACATGCAATGAAATAATATGTGGGGAAAATCTCTCATCGGTAGTCACTATTGTACCACATATTTGAATAGAATACATAAAATTATTAAAATATAAAATAAATGTAATGAATATATAAAGGGGGAGTTTATTTATATTTCGTTTATGCCCAATCAGTATTCAAAGAATTATAAAATGAAAAAGGGATATTGAAATAATATACAACAAATATGCAAAAAAATAATATGTTAAGATAAAATTATATGCTACAAAAACTAATACAAAGAATTTGAAAAGGATCATCTTAGTGAAAAATAAAAAAAATGTAATGATTACTGAAAAGTAATCAGTTTATTACTATATGTGTATTTTTTAAGATTAATGCTCTGTGCAAATGGGAAACTGTCAATTAAAAAACTATTGAAACATCAGGAAAATTACAGCTCTCACTACTTCGAGACTCACAATGCATCTTAAAGGAAGAAACATAAAAAAAATCCTATTCTTCAATAAACAAAGAAGTTCTCAAGTTTTGATAGATAAGAACAATCCAAGAACTAGATAGAAGAAAGGTGGAAAAGTAGGCTAATGAGGACGGGGAGTAGTACATGGGCACTGTTATGATCTATAAATGACAATGTGAGAGAGGGCGATGCATGAATCCTGCCTGCTACAGCACTGTGTCGACTAGCATTCTGTAGTGAATCAACAGTCATGTCAATGGAACTTTCACAGTTATGTTTAATCAATCGTAACTCTACAATATTTCATTCAAACATAGATCGAAGTTCCTTTAATAATAGCTTTAACCGAATATTTCTTTGGTTTGCTTCCAATTTTTGAAGCAACTAAATTGACTAGTGTACTGAAAAAAAACCCATACCCATTCTGATCTAATACTGTGTTTATGTTCTTTGTTGAGCTTTCCATTATCCCTTTATCCATTTGCCCTAGTTATCTTTGATTCCAATCTTTACACAGAATGGTATAAGCACAAGGTTTGTTTTTCTTATCGAATGCTTTACTAAGCCTCATTGTGATCCTTCATTCTTACGCACAGTACAATCATTGATTTATGCTAAAAAATAGCTTTATAAATATAAAACGAAATCATTCATTTATTAAAGATAAATAATTATTTTCCTTGAACTGCAATTACAAAACAAATGAATAGTTTCTCCATAACACAATATTTTTGCATATTAAAACTAGTTTCAAAATAAACTTCTAAAATAAGAATCAATGTAAATAAATCACAGTACGAAATTAAGAAATGGGGCTAACATGTTTTGTAATAGACTGAATAAATATTACAACTGAACAAATATTATTTAAATTACTTTAAATAAGTTCTGTAACAATTGAAGTTTGATTCTTACGCGGATGTGTTATATATTATAAAAAGTAATATTAATACAGTAATAAAGAGGTGTTAAGAATGTCGTAAGTCATTGAGTTTCCTGCAATGCAGTTTCCGCCTGCTATTGATGTTTCCAAAACTTTTCAAAGTTCCAAGCGGACAGAGCGGTCTTGTCTAATAGAATTACTATAGAAGAAGTATTAAAGAAAAGTTAGAGTGCGATGAGAACTGCACACGCTTCACGCGGATGACTTTCATAAGGTGACAATTCTTCTAAATTCAATCAAGACATAATATCAATTTTTCTTGGTAACATCAATGGGAAAATTAGAACGAAGCTTGAAGTTTAATAGGGTAGACAATGAAAGCTAATTCCCAGAGCTATACTGATATCAATTGTATACTAATGCTGTACTAAGCTAATTCCCAGAGCTATACTACTATCTGTTCTATACTAATGTTGTACTAAGCTAATGCATTTTATGGAATAGTAGTATGGATAGTAGTATACAGAGCTATACTGCTATCTATTGTATACTAATGTTGTACTAAGCTAATGCCCAGAGCTATACTACTATCTATTGTATACTAATGTTGTCCTAAGCTAATGCCCAGAGCTATACTACTATCTATTGTATACTGTACTGTATAGTATGACAATAGATAGTATTACTGTACTGTAATGTTGTACTAAGCTAATGCCCAGAGGTATACTACGATCTATTGTATACTAATGGTATACCAAGCTAATTCCCAGAGCTATACTACTATCTGTTCTATACTAATGTTGTACTAAGCTAATGCATTAGTATGGAATAGTAGTATACAGAGCTATACTGCCATCTATGTATACTAATGTTGTACTAAGCTAATGCCCAGAGCTATACTACTATCTATTGTATACTGTACTGTATAGTATGACAATAGATAGTGTTACTGTACTGTAATGTTGTACTAAGCTAATGCCCAGAGGTATACTACGATCTATTGTATACTAATGGTATACCAAGCTAATTCCCAGAGCTATACTACTATCTGTTCTATACTAATGTTGTACTAAGCTAATGCATTATATGGAATAGTAGTATGGATAGTAGTATACAGAGCTATACTAATATCTATTGTATACTAATGCTGTACTAAGCTAATGCCCAGCAGTTTTATATTAGAAGAACCTATGACATGATGACAGCAGGTTTGTCCAACCCACCCCCACCACCCATCATAGCAAAGTTACAATTCACTCCTGCCATCCCCTCGACGTCTTCACGTCTTTTATGAATCAACTGCTTGTCTGTGAGGCTTTACTAAGCAAACCATTACTGTGTTAGGCTTAACATTACAGAAACTTGAAATGTTCTCTTCAGTATTGTCTTATGCAAAGTTCAAGTGTAAAATTATTGTCCGATTTAGTAATCCATAAATATTGGTTTTTGCGAGATAGAAAAAACCCTTATGCAATAATTCAGCCAAGTATTAAAAACGAATTACAATCATTTGCCCCGAGTTTTTTACCTTAAGTCTATTAAATCTATAAACGGCGACATAAAAATTTTTTTATTAGTTAACTGTTTTGTTCATGCAAATTCTATCAAATACTAAGTGTGTAGACTCTACTTCACTGCTGCTCTAGGTAAAACTACCTAGTTTTATTAAACTAGATAAACCTAGATAACTGCCTAGGTCAAACGTAATTGTTTTTTTATTATCTTTAATGATTTGATTAGTAATGTATCAACATGACAGTTAACAATTTTAATTATTAGTTATATTCATTTTGTAACTTTTTCCAACTCGTATAGTGACGAATACATTTTAGTTATGATAGAAAAAAATGGATATATCTACAATAAAAGTCATTTAATTTATTTATAATCATTGGTTGGTTGTGTTTGTGTGTGTGTACTTCACCTGATTACTGCTAACATATGTGAATAATAATTAGAGACTTGTATTTTATTTATTATTTAAATCGAAAAATGCAGGGAGAGATATTTACTCAGGTGCTGTTGTTGAAAGCCTGCTGTCCATGATATAAATGAGCTGTAATGTTGTTGGACAGTGTTAGTGTCTTGTGCATCGTATAGTTTGGTGAATAGAGAGTGCACGCACTCACAGGAAGTCAGTCGACAATATCAGTTATAAACACACCTATTGTCCCTCGACTCCCTGGCTCACAATTACTGGACACTGTCCAGGCGATTTAAACTTTTCATATCGCCAACAACTCCCTCAAATGACACCTCTTCATTCATGACAGTTGGTCTAGAATTATTCACATCAGTCTTGTTAAACAGTTTATCTCTTGTTTCTCTGGGATTGTTCTTTAACATTTTAAATATTATTGTTATACTTTGAGCATATCTAAATATTGTTCGTTGTCAGGAAAAGATTTGATGACGATGAGGGAGAGATATTTGATGTCATCTAGGTGATTTAACAATAGCTCAAGGCAGAAGTACAAGAATAAACCAAAGGTACACTAGCAGTACGAGCAGCTTGACCCTTAGAACCAAATGACCATACCTGAAACCAAATAAAAAAGGAGTAAAAAAATAGTAGGAGAAGCTATAACCTAGATAAATAGTAAACAGTGTAAATGTAATAATATCAAATAAGAAATATACTAACAGAATTATAAAGAAAATACTATGATCGTAGATCTCAAGCAGACATAGATCGAATAAAATAAATGTGCCTATCTTCAGAGTATCTTGATGCCTCTCATCATCATATATATATATATATATATATATATATATAAACAGATTTCACATAAACACGTGAAATAACAATCAATGATCAAACCACAACAATAAATGAGAAAACAAGACTAATATCTTTCAACCGAAACAAGCGGTCTTCGTCAGGTTGAGTTTTTTACTCTGATAAAGACCGTTTGTTGTGGTTGAAAGATCTTAGTATTGTTACCTCAATTATTATTGTGGTTTGATCATATATATATATAATGAAGAAAAAAAAACGCGGATTTATTTTATGTTTGTGTCCGTTTCATTGACTGACTGAATAGAAGCCGTCATTAGAACAATGAATGAAAGGTTGTTTGAGAAGTTGTTGAATATAATATAGAACAAACTAAGTTGGAGGTTTCTAGGAAAGAGCTCTTATTCAGTTCCCAGGAATATCATTTGCGTGTTTAAGACAGAATTGCTGGCCTCTACGTAACTTGGCTAAACAGACATGTTCGTGAATATCCTTTAAGCTTTAGTCGATTTAGTAATTTAGATATTAATTATTTCTAAGTCTCTTTTATAGCCTGGACATTTTCTTAAGTCTTTTTTCTCATTTCTGATTGTCGTTTGAAATGTGATTGTTATTTCACGTGTTTATTATGATTCTTTTATATATATATATATATAAGTTCTATTAAAACTTATGCCAATTTCTAATTTAACACCTTTTCGGATTAATTTTTCCAATCTTCTCACCTCTGGCTACTGTAAGTTCGGGATAAGATATATCGGTTCTCCGAAATTTTTATTTTTATATACCAACATATTTCGGTCCACATCGACCATTTTCAAGGCTATTTTTCTCTCCTTGATAGGTTTGCCTTTTTTGGAAATTTTGGAAGCCATTTTTATCTTGGAGAATCAACCTAGTATTAACAGCCAGGGTGGTGGATTCACAAGAATGTTGAAGCTGTACGAAGGCAGTCAGAAGGCAAACCTATCAAGGAGAGGGAAAGAAGACAACCTAATACCTTCCCAGACACAAATGGCTGAAGGGAGGTAACCAGAATCCTGGGGAAACTTCACCTTGCCGATACCTGTTTCAACCTCTCCATTTTTTACGATTATGTTTGTTGACTTTGTGTGTTTATTTTAGTTATTGTTTAGTTTGTATCATTATGTATGTTGTAAAACTACCTGTACAAAAATAGCCTTGAAAATGGTGGATGTAGACCGAAACATGTTGGTATATAAAAATAAAAATTTCGGAAAACTGATATATCTTGTCTCGAACGTATGGAAGCCAGAGGTGAGAAGATTGGAAAAATTAATCCGAAAAGGTGTTAAATTAGAAATAGGTATACGTTTTAATAGAATTTGTATAAATGAAGGCCTGCTCCCCAAATACACAAATATATATATATATATATATAATTAAATATATATTTCTTATTTGCATATAAATTGCTTGCTTATTTTTAATCTTTTATGTTTTCTAAATACTTTCTCTAATTGTCTTACACTAGTATAAAACTGCTGAACTAAATAGCGTTTATTTAAAAGTCCGCTGGACCATTTCATTATATATATATATATATATATATATAAGTGAGTTCTGTAGTGATTTTCTGTGTTCTTTCCTATTTGTTAAAGTTTAATTATTTTTATATTATTATATATATATATATATATATATATATTGGTATAAATAGGCAGCAGATCCTCTTTTAAACAAGTATCATTAAAATTAACCACAGTCTCGGCATTCACGATCTTAAGACTGAGAGATTCGATCCTACGAACTAACCTCCTGCTAACAGAGTTCAACTAGAAAAGGAGTTGGCCAAGTGAAATGTTAAATTAAAATCGATGACTCATGCTTAGTCATTGCTATAAATAGATTAAAAGGATAGTACAGGTTAATATAAAGAGAAGGTCAAAGGTCAATAATGAACAAGAAATAAGCGGTTAGAATAAAAGAGTTGAAAGTCCAAGAAATTCAAGAAAGGCCAAGTGACATGTTAAATTAAAATCGATGACTCATGCTTAGTCATTGCTATAAATAGATTAAAAGGATAGTACAGGTTAATATAAAGAGAAGGTCAAAGGTCAATAATGAACAAGAAACAAGTGGTTAGAATAAGAGTTGAAAGGTCAACGGTATAACTGGACTAATAGAAAATAAATAGATTAAGAAAATTAATAATAATAATAATAATAATAATAATAATAATAATAATAATAATAATAATAATAATAATAAATAATAATAATGTTAATAATAATAATAATAATAATTAATTATAATTATAATATAAATAATATAATTATAATAATTAATTATAATAATTTATATATATACGCACCGGGGGACCTCCAAGTGGGGAAGCTGACACCGCAGGACAACAGTTTGGTTTTACGAGGGACTGTGAGCCCTCCAATATCTGTCATGCCGGTGGGAGTGATTTCATGGAAGAGCTTCACTGAGTAATGACTTCTTTTAAAGCCGGAAACAATAGAGTCCAAAATGGAAAATTATTTGGTCAAAAATAGCCAATATATATATAAAGATTTTATAATAAACACGTGAAACAACAATCAATGTTCAAACCATAATAAGTTGGAAAAGAAATACTAAGATTATTCAACCACTTGTTAGTGTTGTAACTCTTACCACGAGGCCACTCACCCCACAGGATTAATGACCAGCTTATCTTAAACTTGAAGGAAAACAACCCCACTGTCTTCACTTTGCATACATAACAAACCAGAAAATTCTCCCAAGAAGTTATTCACGTTTTGAAGATGAATGTTGATCATTCCAAACGTGTCTACTATAGAAGATATACTTTATTGTGTAGACGAAATAATGAGAGTGTTATCTAGAAAAACTGAGAAGCTTATATATATATAAAAAGATTTCACATAAACAAGGGAAACAACAATCAATGATCAAACCACAATAAGGAAATGGGAAAACAAGACTAAGGTCTTTCAACCGTAACAAGCGGTCAGAGCCAAAAACCCAACGTCAGTTGGGTTTTGGACTCTGACAAAGACCGCTTGTTACGGTTGAAAGCTCTTAGTCTTGTTTTACCATTTCCTAATTGTGGTTTGATCATTATATATATACGTGAAACAACAATTACTGCTTAAACTACAATAAGTAATGTGAAAAAAAGACTAAGATCTTTAAACCGTAAAAAGGGGTCTTCGTATGAATCAAAAACCCCACTGACTGGGGTAGTTAATTTGTACCTGAAGAACCAACCGAGTCTTGATAAACTTTTATTTTGTTTCTAGGTCAGTATTTGTGCTATTTGGCAGCTCAAATCGAAATCAAATCGAATTTCCTGGATAGTTATTTTTCTTAAGTAGCCTTGTTTTTTTTCAGTTCAGTGTCACTTGTTCATTCCAACTAGACACTTGTTACTGAAATCTAAAGACTTTTTTCTTTTTTAATAGTCTCTAATGTAAAAACCAAAACATTGGCCATGAGAGTTTATCAATTAGTAATATATATATTACGGTCGACTGTCCGCTCAGTTAGCTTCAGCTACTCAAAGAGACTACTTCTGCCTGATGACGACGAATGTCGAAATATCGTTGTGTGTCTTTTCTGTGTGTGTTTTTATCTGTTTTTCTCTTTCCTTTGTGAACTAGTGGTCCTGTTGGACCGTTTAATATATATATTATGAATCGGTCCAAACCGGACTCACTGTCCACCATTCATCTCGAACAAACGACATAGACCAAACATAGACTGGTATCTCTTCTTCCTTTCTTCCTGATGACGAACTGCGGTTCGAAATATTTGACCCTAGTAAGTGTTTACTTTTTGTGTTGTTTATTTATCTGGTACTTATATATCTATAACAAATTTCACAGTAAATAATCACGTAAAACAACAATCAATGTTCAAATCACAATAAGAATTGGGAAACAAAGACTAAAATATTTATTGCTTAACAAGCGGTCTTCGTTAGAGTAACCTCTAAACGCTTGTTATGGTTGAAATTAATGCTTGTTATTTTTTCCCACTTCTTAATGTGGTTTGAATATTCATGGTTGTTTCACGTATATATATATATATATATATATATATCTGATTGGTTGATGCGGGACCAAATAAGGTTGACTCATTTTTTCCAGTTGAAGGCTTCTTAGCTCTCATCGAAGTCACGTACAGCGGTTCTTCTCATCCATGGAGTCATCTCCGGCGACACAGCAAAAAGTATAAGGGCTCGCACTCCCTCAGAAAATAAACAGTTGCCGTGCGATGTCGACTTTTCCACTTCGAGTTTTCCCGGTCCGGTCTTGAAGTGGAAAAGTCGACATCGCACGGCAACTGTTTATTTTCTGAGGGAGTGCGAGCCCTTATACTTTTTGCTGTGTCGGCGGAGATGACTCCATGGATGAGAAAAACCGCTGTACGTGACTTCGATGAGAGCTAAGAAGCCTTCAACTGGAAAAAATGAGTCAACCTTATTTGGTCCCGCATCAACCAATCAGATATCAGAACCAGACACCTCACGATATATATATATATATATATATATATATATATATATATACAATACTATAGCCCAGTATACTATGTACGGACTATATAAATCAAACTGAATACAAGAAGACAGCATGAGGATACATTAATAACAGTAGGTGACTAGAGATGAACAGAAGGGAGGGAGAATGATAGATGTATTCAGAGTAACATATCAATGTCTAGTCATACTGTATACATTGAATGTGATACAACATGTATGTCGTAGACATGTCACCAAATGTGGGTTATAATCAAGATCTAAATCATTATCTTTGTACCGTCTGGAAAGGGCTCTAACCACTGACCACTAGACTGGAGCCTACCAATTCACGTTTTGCACACGCACTTAGAATGTATGTTGAAAGATATCAAACTTCATTTTGTTAGAGGTATCAAGGAATAGTATACATTTGTAGTATTATATCCGGGTTTTCTTATTTGAATTTTTAATTTTATTTTAATTGAATGTCAATTTTTTAGTCATATATTATTATTTTTTGGAATCTTTGTAATTGTTAAATTTAAAAGTAGTTTTTTTTAATTGACTTTTTACTGATATTCAGTATAAAGGGGGTAAACGATTAAAGCAGTTTATTGAGGCCGATCCTAATTTCATAAATGGATGGTCCACTAATCTGTGCTGGGGTCGTGAGTGCTGGTCAAAGTCTGGCTTGATGTAGTTAGCTAATCAACTCAATTCAGTCATGAGTAATGAAAGAATTCCATATTGATATTGGTTGTGATGGAATGGGTGTTGTGGAGGCAATGTCCAAGAGGTTATTGGAGGGCTGCGAATTGCAGTGACAGTGCGTTGAGTGAATAATGGAGCCTGATCTGCGAGGCATTTCATTAGGGAGTTTGGCTCACTCATTACTGGCTTCCACTGCTTCATTACAGCTGTCCGACACGAGTCATATTTGACCCACGTCGCACTCATCCAGCCTTCGTCTTTAATCACAAAAATACGTTTATTTCCTAGGCCTTTCATGTGCTTTAAACATAAACGAAAACAGGAAAAAATCTCAAGTGGCCTACACTCAATTTTACTATAAATAAACCTATTCAATTTAATACTGTGAATATCCTATTGCGGTATTATTGAACTCTTGTGGAAGAGTATTATCGAATTCATTGATAATAAATTGAATAGCTTCATTTATTTATTGTTGTGCTGTTTGTTTTCCAACGACCACACTTTCATCTTTTAGTGTTGTTCTAGGGGTAAAAATTGTGGCTCATTTATTATTTGGCACTCATTTAGTAACGTGCAAGCAACACCACCTGTTGATTGTACAGTGAGAGTCATAAATTGCCAACTCAAATATATTTAGAGTAGAGATACCTAACATTGTACAGGCTCGGGACCGACGGCTTAATGTCCTCTCCGAAGGACAACATTTGTTTTATTGTGACTGTACTTATATTATCAGTTACAAAAATAATGGTATCATTGTTCTAGAACAGTCTGACGTATTATTGCAAATGGAAGTTAAAAACTTAATATTACTCTTCCGGTATTGAAATTCACTTTCATTGTGAATTTCTAATTGAAATTCACCGTAAAGCAATAAAAAATAAAACTCACTCTTTGGTACGCTTTGAAGCAGGGAGTCCTGATCGAGTTTGTCGAGGACTAATTGTTTTGATTTGCTGGGTATGACTCTCCTGCTCCGTGACTTTCATCAACTCAAACTGAAATGTGGCTTTAGACATAGAGTTAAGTCTCCCTACTTGATCGCATGTGACGACAGGACAAGCTAAACAATGTGTGTTAATGAGGCCGTTGGAAGCAGAGTTTACTGGATCGGGCTGCACTGTGAAAACGTGACTGGGAATAAGGACCCTGTTGAGTGTCCCGGCGCACCTACGCGGTCTGCCTCACGTTTGCTTGTCTTCACTTATGTACACAACTTGTCATTGATGGTGGTCAACATCCTTTAAGCCTAACTCAAAATGTCTTATAAACAAATATTCACATTTTATATAAATTAAATTAAAAACAAAACTGAACTGTTTCATCATTACAAGTAAACTTAGTCTTACTCAAAAACAATATACATTAATAACTGAGCACTTCTATAGTTCCAATAATATAACAAGTGAAGTGAATAAACACTCTCATTTGATCATGGGTATCCATGAAACGTATTTACAAAGTCTAAGGATCAATATTAAGAAAAAAAGAAAAAAAAGTTCTTGAGAAGAGGATTTGGTTGGATTGATTATGGGATTGACGCTCAGCATAGGCAGGAGGCTTTCTGTCCTCTTAAGGTAATGGGATTACATCGCTATTGCTTCTTTCCTTTGTCATTTCTAAAAGATGCTAATGATATTGCATCGGTTTCAATGCTCATCAATATCGCTATCATGCTTTGTCATTAATTCTCTGAAAACCTGCTACAAGGGTTTGCTCACACTACAAGAACACAACATCTTTTAGTTTATCGATTTAAAATATAAACTTTACTGAAACAGAACACCTTAAACATATTTTCTTACAATTTTTTATAAGTTTGTTTTATTTTATTATTACATTTTTTATTTATTTTGTTTCAAAGTTGGATTAATCTGAAACATAATTAATTTAATCTATCATTAATTCAGAAGAAAACATGGAATTGTAAATGGACACGTATCTTTCTTTCCTTTTTTTTTTTTGTATTTTTGGATACTTCGACTACAATTTCATGTATTTAAAAGTAATTTTGTTTCAGGGTTACTCCTTTAGCTTTTTGATTTTGTAGAGGAAATCGGTTGGACATCCATTTCCTCTAAACTTAATTATATAGTTACCCATTCTACGTAACCATATTTAATCTTTATGACGACAGAAAGTCACGTGGCCATTGCTGTTTTAGATGTCTTTGGGGGTTTGTGGGGATTACTAGTTGGGAAAGATTTTAGGCAAGTGAGTTTCGATGTGAAATAGATCTTTCTTACATAAGAGTTTATAACAATTTACAAATTCATCAATAGAATAATTTAGAACAACATCCAACGAGGAGAACAGTTATAACTTGTTTGATGAACAAATATACGTTTTTTAGAATGGATGAATGACCAACCAGAGGGAAGGATTGAACGGGATATGCTAAACAAAGGGGCACAAACAAATGAAAAGATTTTATTTTAACCAGTCACTGTTCAGAGTGTCCTGACAACTTTTTTCGTTTCTTTTTTTTGTTTTTTGTATTTTTTAAAATCTGCCCATTCCTTCATTTTATACCTCTTTGACTGATTTTCCCGGATCACCTTGATTGTGACGTAAAGGTTTCTTGGTTGAATGATCTTATTCTAAATTTAGAATTTCTTACTGCAGTTTATACAGCATATACTATACTATACCCTGTGTTGCTGCCGTTTAAGATGCTTTATCTAAGAACGCAATTCAGTAATTTTTTATGTTACTTAATCGTGTTTATTACTTAGAGTAATAAATTAAGCATTTTACATTTAAGTTTAACTAATCATTCAAATTAAAAATAATCTACGCAATGGAACATGAATATGTATTTATTAGTTACTATCTAGATGATTATTTTTATTATCTACCTTGAATGGAAATCAAGACTAATTGATATCTACATTCACTCTATTTCATTTAAGTTATACAATTGGTCTAAGTAGATGATAATTATTATTATAAATGATTTGATTATATACTTGAATGTGTGTTACTAATTACAACTGTAATTACTGATAACTTCTTGTCACTTTACAATAAGTAAAGGATAGCAATTATGGAAAACTTCCATTTTAAGATTTTGACGGATTTACATGTTTCTTTTACAATATTTTCTTTTTTCCTAACTGGTAACTTTGTCGTCATGAAGTTTTTGAGTTATTATGGCACAGTCAAAAGTAACCTAAGCAATTAGAAAGTTTTTTTTTTTACAATAAAATGTAAAATGTTTTACTTATGAATTATTCCATAAAGCTGATAGATGTGATAGATATCACTTCACTTGATAAATCGAAATGAAATCATAACCAGAAATGGAACCTTTTGAGTTGATGCGCTGAATAACATTTTGTTTGAATTAAGTAATATTAAATGTTTTTGATAAGTGACCAATTTTATAAGCATCAGTTTACATATAACAATAGCAATCAACTGAGTCACTCCAAAACACTTTGGTTAATAAAATAGACACCGTCTCAGTCTTAAAGGATTTACCCTGGGCTGCCTTTTGGATATTAAAAGAGATGTTTTTAACATGTATGAGAATCCATTGAATTAAAAGTAATATTTAAGAATTATGGAATAGATTACAAAAATCTAACATTAGCATGTAATTACTGTAAGTGAAATTATGTCCTCTAACTATTATAGTGACGAATTGTTGTGGAAAACTTTATTTTAAGAGGTAAAATGAATAAACCAACAAAAGTCTCCACACAAGAGGTTTATCCTCCACACAAATGTTGGTTTATCCATTTTACCTCAGAATGAGTAACTACCAAACAATTACGTATTGCACAACTAATGATTTATTTTAAGAATTTGAATGCTTGATGTGTAACATGATGTATATCATGTAACATATAAACGGGCTGAGAGCTAGAGTTTAATAATAACATTAACAAATAAAATTGTTTTAGATCAATTAATTAATGTTTGTTAGGTGGTAAATAACAGTACAATAGCCACATTTAATAAAAACCAACTGTATTAATTGTCAACCAGATTGGTGTTATGTTTACTTATAGTAAAATTTAGTGTAGATTACTCCACATTTTTGGATTTTGTGATAGACAATGTAAATTTGATAATTGAAGGATATTTACTAATTACAATGTTTTTGTTTGTTGCTTTCAAATTGTGTCTTCGTATTAAAAAAAATCTGGAGTGGCCTACACTCTACTTTACTATAAGTAACTCAATGTCAAATTTCTTGAGTATATAAAACATAACGTATCATTTAAGCATAACGTATATATCTAAATGGGATATAATTATTAGCATTGCATTCGTGAGGTAGTACAGATAGTGATTGAAGGACATATCAATTTATAAGCTTATTTTTGTACATCACAAATAATTTATTATTTGCAAATAATTTCATTAGTATAACAACAGCAGTAATAACATTTTTGAAAAACCAATGTGAACATTTCTTGAAACGAAATATTATCCTACAAGAGAACATGGCTATTGTTCAAATAGCCAGTAGATTTCTTACATCGTTTACTTAACATCCTTCTACATTGAATATTAATGTAAAATTTTCAAATTTAAAACAGTAAAATACCCTTTTTTTCTCTGAAAAACATCTTAAACAGCGAAGAAAATGTTGTTTTAAGGTGATTTGTTAATTAAAGATGTACGATAATTACAGTTATTAATCTCTAAACGAAAGATTTATATTTTGAATTATCTTTTACATTTTTGGTTTTTAACAGAATTATTATACTGGGAATTTTATGGCTTCTTAGTATTTAATAAGATCATTTTCCTTCCCCTTTGTCAAATAACATATATACGATTTTTTTTTTAATGAGTGTTATCATTTACCTGCACAATATTATTCCTCTTACATCTCTTATAAGTCAATAATATATTTTCATTTTTCCATTAGAAACATCAATTTTATATCAGTGGATTCGCTCAAAAAATTTCTAAGTCAATGTAAACAATGTAAAAAAATACAAAAAATTCGACAAGTATAGCAGGTGATCTCTTAGTCTAGGATAAACAAAGAGTTTTTATATCGTTATTGCTCTTTTCCATAATTGAAACTTCATGAATTTTTTTTTATGAATTGCTAATTTTTTGTTCCATTTTTAGTCAAATTTTCATTATTTTTTAACGAGCCGTTTAGCGTCAAAAAAACATTTTCTGAAAACACAAATCGTACTCTAACGCCCCTTTAGCGAATGTAATTTTAGAAAAAAATATCTCAACTCATTGTCCATATAATGTTCTATTTATAGGCATAGTTTCATTCTTGTCCGTCAAACAGTATGGCTTGTATCGCTCTCACAAGGTTTGAGATTGATTTATAAGTCAAAATTTGTACATTTTATTGAAAAAAAAATATTTCCTGTTGATATAAAATTTTGAATATATTTTTCGTTTGTTCCATTTGTAACCTCAAAGATAATGTCAAAATCTCAAAACTCTAGGGTTAGTAGTTTAAGAGAAATAAATGTTTTAAAAAAAACGGTTTTTGGCAAAAAAAGTGACTTTCCCATCATGCATAATTCTTCCCAAACAATAGGGATCTTCGTCTAAATGGGGCCCATTTTTGTGTAAAATATCAACTTGATCCATCAAAGATTCTGGACCGTAGCGTGGTAACAAGCAATGCTAACACACGCACCCACCCACCCACCCACCCACCCACACACACACAGACATCATCGTAAAAACTTCATAAAACGACTTCTGGGACCTCAAAACATGTAATTCCGTCAAAATCTCGAGATCGAATTTTTTCACGATCACTATACTTTACTTATAGTAAAGTAAAAAGACATACTTTTTTAGCATTCTAATCATATATGTTAATTATATTTTCATAATTATTGGCAAAATAAAGTAAATCCTAGACCATTTTAGTGTTTAAAACTCTGAATAAGAATCAATGAGTGAAGACAGATTCACTAATAATTTAAAGCTAACCAATGACTGGCGAATATTGCGTGCATTAAAAAGTAATTGTAATAAGTAAGTTCAGCTGTTCAATTTACTGCTCTCCTGCTTAACACTGTGTACTGTGTTAATAAATATATAAATAAATTCTATAAAATAAATTATGTTATAAAATAAAAAAAGCGTTTTTGAATGTTGGGTCGTTTTCAATGAAATGAAACAATTTTCTCATTTTATATCTAAAATGGGGTAAAAATGTTTGGATATTTATACTGATAAGGGTAACTGGATATTTGATATTGAGTATGCCAGCAATCATTAATTTTAATTGAATAGTCGAGGAAGAGTGAGTTACTGTATTTAGCAATATCGGGCAAGATTAATCTGAGAGCCATGTGGAGACCTCGAAAGAGCCAAGCCCCACTACCATAGGATGACATCTATGTTTGATTGTACCATTTTGTCCTTTGACTCCATATTAAGAATTGTTTACAAAAAAAATATAATGCGCTGAATTTACTCAGTTATAGTTTGTTAACTGACTATCTGAAAAATATGAATTTGACTTGATAAGCATAAATGATTGTGTTGAACCCACTAATAGCCCTCATTCTCAGTTTAATAATTACACATTATTTAAATATCCGATTGAATTTACAATCTTTCGATTTGTTTATAGTTTTCTGCAATATTATATAGTTTTTTTTATTAATATTCTATACTTAAAATAGAATATTATAAAAATTATATGAGTTAAATTGTCTCATTAGTTGTGCGATCCGTCATTGTGTGGTATTTACTCATTCAGAGGTAAAGTGGTTAAACAAAAGTCTCCACAAAAATGAAGTTTTTCTATTAAACAACAACGCGTTTCGGACGCCATTTTTTATTAAACTAAACTTCTTGTGTGGAGACTTTTGTATAACAACTTTTTTTTTGTTTAACTTTAGAATGAATTAAATTGTATGTTTAGAACACTCCCGTTTAGAACATGAATGGCTTCTTCTCCATTTGTAATAACAGTCTATTATTGATCATTATATTAGCACAAACATGTAATTATTAGTATTGAATCTGGTTTTTTGTTTTTTGGATTTAATTTATTGTACAAAAGAAATAAAATAAATAAATTGTAGTAATAAATGCAATGCCGTAGTAGTTGTAAAGAAATCGTTTATAAGGGTAACTAAACAGCCCCCATTTGGCTAAGCGGGCTTTAATGAGAACCACTAAAACACAACCCTCCTTAAGGTTCAAATTACTCTTAATTAATAAGCAGAACAGCTTGTTCACTATGAGAATTTAGATAGCACAGGGTGTATTAAATGTCACCACATACCAACTGCTTTCCTAGTAAAGTCAATTCTGCCCGAGGTTTTACTCTCCTAACCAAAGGTATCTTTTTCATGACATTGATATAACACAATACTAGACTAGAACTGTTTGAAGTATGCGAAAACCTTCAAGTCTTTGGATGAAAAACTGAAAAAGTCGTGTAACAGATATACAGGCTGAGGGCATCATCAGTTTAATAGTAACATTAACAAACGAAATTTTTTTAGATGAATGATTTTTAGATCAATTATTTCAAGTTTGTTATAACTGTCAAATTGGAACACGATAGCTAAATTTACTAAAGCCAAAACTTAGTTATGTTCCTCTTAAGGCAAATACAAATAGAGCAGGGCTTCTTAAACTGTGGGTCGCGACCCCCAGGGGGGTCGCGAGACTACTGAAATGGGGTCGCAAAGATCTGATGCTTTGATACTGATACTGATACTGATATAATTATATATATGTGAAATGAATGGGTACGTATTCTTTAATCCTTATTTTATTTACATTGTAAAATAGTGCGATATTACATCTACATCTACGGTTAATATATATTTCATTATATGGAGGAGGGGGTCGTTTAAAATTTCCTAAGCTTGAAGGGGGTCGCAATATAAAAAAGTTTAAGAAGCTCTGAAATAGAGGATGGAGGTATTAGCATGATATTAGCTCTGGAGGTTCCGAGTTCGAAGCTCGCAATGCTGCAGGTTGTCCCATCTAGAGATGAGTTAATCACGTACATAGTATTTCATGGTGACAAGTTGGGTTTTGACTCTGACGAAAGCTTCTCATGGTTGAAAGATCTTAGTCTTTTTTTTTTTCATTTCATATTGTGGTTTGATCATTCATGATGACATGTACTAGTTAAAGATCACTAGGTCGTTTTAAGATCTTTGTACCATAACTAGGAAGGTAGTTGGTAGATGTTGACATTTAATACAGCCTGTGTTCTCTAAATTCTCATAGTGAACAAGCTGTTTTGCTTATTAATTAAGAATAATTTGAACTTTAGGGGGGTTGTGTTATAGCGTTTCTCACTATTGAGGGTTATTTATTTGTCCTTTTAAGAGATTTATTAAGCACAATGTCTTTAAAAGATGAAGACAAAGCCCAAAATAAACCTGATTTTATTTTCGATAATTACATGTTTGTACTGATAACATGACCAAAAATCGACTGGTATTAAAAATAAACAAAAATCCATCATCTCCTAATAATAAAATTTACTTATAACTTTTGTACGATACTTAATTATATAAAAATCTAAAGGTCGTAAATTTGTACTTTAAGTGTACATGGGTCTTCTTAATGTTTTACATAGTCATTTATGATTACCATATCGAGTTTATATGGTCGATGTCAATACCTGAGATGTCCATATCGTTATTACAGTTTCTCTATCATCTCCCAATTAATCTATTAAAGTTAACTGTAAGCTTTGATATTTTTCTTAATCATCTTTTTAAAAACATTTGAAAAGATTATGTTTAGTTATACTGATAATTGAAGGCACTAAAATAATATTGACATTTTCGGAAGATAAAGAAAGAAAAGTTTCTATTACCCTAGAAGTATTTGAATGGGGAAAATGGAAAACATGGGGCGGGATTGAAAGGGCTCGATTTCCAATTCAGAATAGTGGATTCGCTGTCAGGGTGCGTTAGGTGTTTCTTGAAAGAAGACAGTGGGAGAGGAGGTAGAGGAAAACATTCGCCTTGTCCGGTGTCACTCAAAATTATAACTTCTACTTTACGTCCTTCTGTACTATCTGTAATTCTGTTTCATTTTGATTTATACTACAATCAACTAATACTACTTGTGATTTTTACTATCATTAAAATTAATTGCGATTTTAGTGTGTCTTAAATGTTTGGCAGTTACTGTTGTGATATTGAATTCTAAAGAAATAATGAATGGTTGAATAGCATTGTGGATTCAGATACAAGGCGCGGCGAGACCCTGCTCTGAAATATGAACACCTGGCTCATTGATTAGGGTGGAGTGAGATTGAAGACCCCTAAACATGTCACCCCCAGCGTAGGCACCACCTGCCTAACACCACACCCCACACCCTTCGTGCGTAGGCACCACCTGCCTAACACCACACCCCACACCCTTCGTGCGTAGGCACCACCTCCCTACCATCCCACCCCACACCCTTCGTGCGTAGGCACCACCTCCCTACCATCCCACCCCACACCCTTCGTGCGTAGGCACCACCTGCCTAACACCACACCCCACACCCTTCGTGCGTAGGCACCACCTCCCTACCATCCCACCCCACACCCTTCGTGCGTAGGCACCACCTCCCTACCATCCCACCCCACACCCTTCGTGCGTAGGCACCACCTGCCTAACACTACACCCCACACCCTTCGTGCGTAGGCACCACCTCCCTACCATCCCACCCCACACCATTCGTGCGTAGGCACCACCTCCCTACCACCCCACCCCACACCCTTCGTGCGTAGGCACCACCTCCCTACCATCCCACCCCACACCCTTCGTGCGTAGGCACCACCTGCCTAACACCACACCCCACACCCTTCGTGCGTAGGCACCACCTCCCTACCATCCCACCCCACACCCTTCGTGCGTAGGCACCGCCTGCCTAACACCACACCCCACACCCTTCGTGCGTAGGCACCACCTGCCTAACACCACACCCCACACCCTTCGTGCGTAGGCACCACCTCCCTACCATCCCACCCCACACCCTTCGTGCGTAGGCACCACCTGCCTAACACCACACCCCACACCCTTCGTGCGTAGGCACCACCTCCCTACCATCCCACCCCACACCCTTCGTGCGTAGGCGATCCCAAACCCGGATATTTGAATTTTATTTAAATAGGAAATTACTACGGTTACAAACTCAAGCACACTTGAGGCATCCTAATTTCAGAGTTAATTACAGAAGTCTTCATTCACTTCATATAGGAACGAAATTCATATTCTTGAACAGTATGGCTTTTGCATTTATATCACTGAGTTTTAATTTTTATCCTTAGAAAAATATTACTTGAATTTTTATTAGTAACTATTTTGTTATTATTACATAACGTATGTATGATTATGCAACAATAATATAACTTTTTGTTATAGCAATAATTTGAGATATTTAAAAATTGTTATTATTACTAATATGAAAAACCTGGAGCGGCCTACACTCAACTTTACTATAAAAAATATCATATCAGACATCTTGCGGACAAAGTATATGATGTACCATTTAGCCATAATATAAATATTATGTGATTAGGAGATGTGATTATTAGTCTTTCATTCCTGTAGTTAGCATGGATAGCGATTGATCCACTTATCAATATATCTGCTTATTTCTGTATATCACACCACTGATATACAGTGGTATATATATATATATAATATATATATATAATATCATTAGTATAACTACAGCACTAATTAACATTTTTGAGATGCGAAAGTGTAGATTTTGTGTTACCAAATAATCTCTTACAGGAGAACATAGCTTTTGTTCCAATAGCCGTTTGGAAACATTCTTTCCAATTTTCCGTATTCTCAAAAAATTAATCGCTTAGCACTTTACACGTTATAAACAGGACATATTAGTGAATCTAGTCCTTTTGTTGAGAAGTACTTTTAGGGCATCAGTCATTTTTAGAAAGCAAATTATCAAATGCCAAGAAAAGGACAATATAATTACTAAATTCAAAATGAATGAAGTATCTGATTTAATTAATAAGTTTAATATCAGAATAGTTAGGAGTAAGATTGTTTCTGCTTACATACCTGCAAGTGTTTGGCTTTACAACTATCCATAATTAACATTGCTACTGCATAGCAAACCCTCTCAGGGTCACTTTCGTAGCATTGTCGTCAACATTAACAGCATGACACTCATCATAAATCTTATCATGGTTATCACCTTTCGTTTTCATCTCTTACGTCGTTAACGTTTTATCCATGATTTCTATAATGCTCCTTAACACTTTTTTTCCGTCTCCTCCTAGTTTTCTTTCTTTCTTTCTTTTATGGAGTGCTGCCCCTTTCTCTTTCACTTTCTTCATTATAATAGCTTCTTTAAAAATTCATATATAAGTTTTGAAACATTAAGTTTTTGAATATATTTCAGTTTTTTTTTCGAGCATCTAGCAATGCTAAAGGTTAGTGTAGGTTTTACTATTTTAATATATGCAGGGTACAATAATAATAATATATTGGACTCCAAGCAATTTAGGAGATTCACAAACCTATAAATTCATTTGTAAATCTTTTCAATGATATATGTATATATCTGTTAAACAGATTGAACAAGGGTGTAAGTGAGTGTGTGGGTGTGTATGTGTGTGACGGAGAGAGTGTTAGAGAGTGAGAGGGAGAGAGAAAGTAAGAAATGGTGAAATAATAAATCCTTTATACAAATAAACCCTGGATTGGGAAATAAAATATTTATCTTTGACGATATTAAAGTAAGACAGTTACCTTATGTACTTGACGAAAAAACATAAGTATTTCTTTCCAGCCAATTATAAGTTCTATAGAGCTCAAGTTTATATAATAAACCAAAATATCAATGGTTCTCATATTAATTTAATAAATACCATTTATTGTAAAAAATATTTAATAACATTTTAAATAATTACTAAGATATATTACTAGAATAATGTAGTAATATATCATTCATGGATGAATGATATATTACTAGAATAATTTAGTAATATATCATTCATTGTTGAAATATGGAACTCTCTCAGCATGGATCAAACTGACTGATAGTGAAGTTTATATCTCTTGGTTACATACTGAAAAAAGAAGTTCATGTATCATAATTAATGAAAATGAAAAGTGGCTTGAGAAAAATAATATTTAATTTTGAGAAATTTATTGAAAATGTTTTTTTGAGACTTTTATTTTGAATTATGAGCTAAATGAAGAAATATGCCAAATGACCATGTTTTATTGAATGAAAGTTATTTGGTTAAATTAAGCTAAGCTATTTTGAGAAAGGGCTGATGTAACTTCAAATGCATCAAAAGGTAACCTTTACATTAATTGGTAAAATATAAACGGTACGAGGTACCATTGTTTGATGCATCACAAACAAATTAGCACTTCTATGTATATTCATGTGCCTTCTATTTGAATGAAATTTGGAGCAGCATAGGTACTGTAGAATAGAACGAGAAGGCTTGTAATTAAACTTCTTAAGGGACTTTATATACCGCTGATTGGGGCATGGAGAGTGGGCGGTCTTTAGCCACAAACAGATTATTCCGAAATCCATTGCCATTCTCTTTTCTCAAATCTAGTCTAGTCGTGCTAAGTTCGTTGAAATAAGTTCTATGGTTAGTACGAAGGAAATAACTTTGTTAACACGTCTGAGGGTATTTCAAGCATAGACACCAGTGGACTCAGCTGATGGTCAACCCTGCAGAACGATAGGACCTAGCAGCAAAGAATGCATGTCCACTTCGAATACAATACACGTCGAAAGGTAGAATTAAAAAACAAACACAACATACTCATGTTGTGCCTTTCATGTACGCAAGAATGATAAAAAAAAACATCGCTTATTAAAAAAGAGAAACGCTTTTTTCAGATCAATCATACTAAATAATTTTGATTGTTTTAATAGTAAACTCGATTAATTATTATCAATTTTGATTGTGAATGAATTTTTAAATTAATTGATTTTATTGATATTCAAATTTATAAATAAATTAATTGATGAAATAATAATTATTGTGGGAGGGTGGCATTATGTATTTACTATTCCTAGCCATGACGAAATGGCAAAGCTGGAGCGGGGAGATCAAGGACAATGTCAACATTTTAATGGGCTGCAGGGTCCAGGGAGGTGAGTGGACTCTGAACATCCGACTCCGACCCCCGTATATTTCAAAGAACCGGCTCCGACTCTGACTCCAACTCCAACTCGTTATTAATATCTGGATATTTATGGATATACCATTTTTGAGTTGTATGTTATCTATTAACTAAAATGACATTTTATCAATGCAGAGTGAACCATGGAGCTAATTTTAAAGACTTAAATAACTTTACGGCAATAGCTATGCCTATTTGACTTCTTTTTATCAACTTTATTGATAAAAATATAATAAGTAGCTCAATGCTGAATGTTTATATTATAAAGATGTAATAATATAATTTCCATACACATTAATGTAGCATAGCCTAGTAATCATCCAGAATCATAATAAAAATAAAAAAATCATATATTTCCCTCTTTCTCGACTTTTAAAAGTGCATCTTTACATAATATCTCTATAACCAAAGCAATCACACTCTTTAAATAGGGTGTATGTTCGAATGTGGTATTCATATATAATGGAATAAGTATTCACCGTCAATTTTTTTGTTGTAAATTCGACCCTAAAACGAGCTGAGTCAGAGAGGCAGAACTCTTTAGATGCTTGTGTTTGATTAGTAGTTTTGCTTGAGGAGTCGGAGTCGATAGAAATTCACGGTCTTCGTCTCCGACGTGTCTAGTTCATAAATTAGACAACTCCAACTCCGACGTGTCCAGTCCATAAATTAGGCTAGGCTCTAACTCCGACATGTCTAGTCTATACTTTCCACTACACTCCGACTTTGATATATTTAGTCCATAAATTAGGCTAGTCTCCGTCTCCGACGTGTCTAGTCCATAAATTAGACTACATTCCGATGTTGACATGTCTAGTCTATAAATTATGCTAGACTCCGACTCCGATATGTCTAGTCCACAAATTAGACTTGACTCCGATGTGTCTACTCCATAAATTTAGACGAGTCTAATTTAGACTCGACTCTGACATCAACATATCTAGTCCATAAATTAGACTTAACTCCGACTCCGACGTGTCTAGTCAATAATGTAGACTTGACTCCGACTCTGACGTGTCTAGTACATAATTTAGACTCAACTCCGACTCAGACTCTAGTCCGGATTCTAATTCCTACTATAAGAGCAAAGTCAATATTGTATTTTGAGAGGAATATAAAAAAAATATAAATAGAATATAAGTGACATATATTCCTTATCTATTATATATAAATGTATATATCAGACTATTCGTAATAATTTAAATTTAATTAACCGATTAATTAGCATAAGCAAGTGAACCAATTATGTGATAAAATGGACTCCTAAACAAATAGTTTAATTATTCTATATGTATTAGTGAGGTTTATCTCCGTTTGGCAATGTTTTCATGATTGTTTACATATAATAAAACCTTAAAAATGTAAACAAATCAACTAATTGACCTTCTAACGACTTAGAATATTAAACATGTTTACATTTTTAACTCATTTATTACTATAAGCGGTTCTTTATACGAAATTAAATTGCCTAAATCTACCAGGGAAACTGACAGTAATTAGTATAACTTTTTAATTAATGTCTCCCGCAGGAGCTTTCCTTGATTTAACATTACTCTATAACTACAGAGTTTTTTGCGACTGTAAACTCTATAATCTCATTGAGGTTTGACAAGTCCTGCGGCTGCTAGAATGTTAATTATTTGTATTTATGATCACCCACCCAGCTACACACAACAATATATAATCAACAATTAATTCTGCAGTTTTTACGGCGTGTTAACCGTATCAATTTGAAGATATATTCTTCTACTATCACTATGAAAATTTATAGCAAGAACTAAAAGGAATGCAGGTGTACATTAGGAATTAAAGGAATTTCTTTCATATTTACTGGTTCAAGACCATATAACACACATCTGATTACATATCATACCTAATTAAGTGTTAGTTTAATTTGTATTACTTAAATTTATCAATTGAACTTGAAGGTGTTCTTGTGTTTATTTACCCTTTTGATTAGTACCGAAAGCTGAATTCGCGCAGACACCTACGTTTGTACCAACGACTAACGATTCTTTCCGCGCACTGTAGTATGCGTTGTAATTATCAGTGACAGGTCACGGACCTACTGCTGCTGTATTAGTTTGTATGGAATAATGCGCTAGATTCATTAATTAAAAATGCTATGAATATCATAGTTTTGTAACGCACAGCCCTGCAGTTAAGGATTAATATCGTTATTTATATTTCAGATTTTGACTAGTATTTATTATTTGTTATTTTATTCCCCCTAAAATCCTCCCTCCCCAGTGTTATGACTCTGACACACATACACTCATTAATATATATATTTATGCAGCGGATTCATCTAAAACACGTTTTCGAATGTATTTGAATATAGATTTTGCTGAAACAGGAGGTTTATTCGACCATTTGTGTTTCTACCTGAGAGGTGTCTTTAAAATCAATCAGCGAGGGCTGAATGATTAACGGGTAGAGGGTGGTAGGTAATCTCTGGCAGGGCATCAATCACTCCCTTACACACAGAGACAGGGATTATCAGTAAGCCTTTGAACCCAAGTATTAATGAAAAAATACCTTTTTTTTTTTTACAAAAAAGAACATAAATCCCTATAAGAGTCGCTAAATTCAAATAATATATTCTTTTTCAAGATTTAGTATAAATATTGTTACAGCTTTCAAACTTTGACGGATTCCGTTAAGTCTAATCCGATGCTTCCTTTACTAGGGAAGTGGTTTGGACTTCCAGCTGATGAACGACATTTGGTTCTTTTAAGGATATAAGTAATTCTTACAAAAGAATCACAAGTAAGACATTTTAAAGAAAAGCTTTGTGGAGGATGTTTGTTGGGTTTTATAAGGAATGTTTGCATTTTCATTTAAGAAAGGAATGTATTTAAGAAGAGTTGTTTCATGTGCAAAGATATGAAACAAAAGCAAATCCTTAGATGGGGAGTAAAAGGGAGTGTTGTGATGATAAGAAGGTGATGTCAAAGTGAAGAATACAAGACTCGAGGCCAGGGAAGCTGCAAGAGGTAGGATAGACAGCGAGAGACAATGTGGGGATTGAACAAAGGAGGGCTCATAATAATTACATAACAAATTAAGTTTAATTAAAGTTAACACGACATTCACTAATTTCTTAAACGGAACGAAGTTTGCTGGGTAATCCAGTTAAAAGAATTTGTGAACTAGTATGGGTGTATGGCTAGACTAATGAACGCTTTCAATCTGCTAAAAAAGAATTAGTAATACTCCTGATGATGAGTTCCTATCAGAAAAAATTATTAAAGCTTTTATAATGAACAGGATAATTTAAAAAATCAACATTTCAAAGATGAATGAATATAAGTAACTGCAAGAAAGATATAAGTAACTGCATTCTTTCCCATTGAACAAATTCAGACCAAAAGTTACGTGTTTCTTCATTTGAGAAATGTTTATATTTCACTGATGATTATGATTTCTGAGAAAGTTCAACATGCAATTATATTGTTTTTAATGAGCAGCACACTTTCAAATGTTCATCGTTTGTTCTAATTCTGCAATATAAATTCTAATCTATTTTGTTCTAATTTGCAGCTAAACATTAGGGACTGCATGTTCGTCTCATTTGTTATTTGGTACTAATTTTAATTGTGGGTCAATACATTAGTGTGTGGTTCTTCAGTAGTTTTGAATATTTTCATTACTTAGGTTTATTTGAGTACGGATCCTTATCGAAGCGTGATATTTTTGAGGCTCAGGCCCATAGATTTATGTCCTCTTCAAGGGACGGTGTCTACAAGATTTTCATTCTTTTGTAAAACAATTAAGACCATGATTAAAATTAAAGTTCTAATTTTAAGTAAAATGGTAAAGCAGGCAAATTATTAGCACCACAGAAGTTATAAAGCACAATATTATTATAAAAGTCCGTCTTACGTCGTGAATAGATCTAATAGCCTCCCAACCAGTTTCGCATGATGTGCATCTTTATGTGAGACAATCCCCAGGAGCATTCGACAAGTATCAGTCCCACTTGAAGATATTCAGATAATAATAATATGATAATAAAATAATAGTAATAATATTAATAATGATAATAATATAGTTTTAAGTAAGGAAAGTAAGTCTGCTACCTGTTGGTCTTCACTTGGCACCTGGTCAAGTTCCACTGTAAGCTACCCAGTGTCTACAAAAGGGCAAACACATCCAAGATACTTTATCACCAAAATACAAAGAAATACGCATTAACGATTTAAACATATAAAAACCACTCAAAAACTCGAATTACTGTTCACGGTAGAGTAAAAGTAATTTATTGATTAAATTATCTCATTCTCACAATGAATTAGTAGGGTTTTAGAAAAGTTAAGCTAATTTATATTTATATAAATTACAATGTAAAATGTATTTCATAAAAAAATAAAGAAATATTTCTTCATAACCAAGTTCCATTAATTGTATTATTCTAACATTTTTAACGTACGATGTGTTAAAAAAGAATAATTTGTAATTATTTGGGAATTAGTTGGTATCAAGGCTATAACAGTGCATATTGCTATTTACTGTCAGATTTAGGTGGAATTTCTCAGAATTATTATAGTTAAATGATTGCATATTATTAATACCACCGAGGTTTGTATTAGTTCTATTAGTATGGCATACTGGCGTTGAAGTCCGTAGGCTGACATCGGGAATCGCACATTTTTAAGACTTAAGGTTGCATATATACCAGTATAGGTTACATTATGGTGTCTAGATCAGACTTTAAAAACGAATAATACACGAAGCCAGAAGAATGACTCCAACATTAGTAAACTTAGTAAAATGGCTAATGACTGTTTAAATAAATTATTTCAGAGTACAGAGTATAAATTATTATGATATGAGTGAATCCTTCTTATAATCGTAATCAAGAATATAAAATAACAACTTCAACATACCACAAGTAGAATAAATACGGGGAATGGTATTTTTCGACGTACGGATTATTTCGCTATATTAAATAATCATTCTCAGAAGTTGCCAGTTAAGTATATATTTGAAATCAACATTCAACAGGTGTTCTAACTCAAATTATTTTGGAGAATCTGCATTTACAAAAGATTTCAATTATTTCACTTATAAAATGTACTCATGTATTCTCAGTTGCCGCAATTAAAATAATTCTATCAAATATTAATAATGATATTCAATCCATTTGAATTCTAATACTTGTACTATATGCACTTACTGGCAGCAAACTTAGTAATTATCGACATTGTGTTTGTCGTTATCAACTTTCAGGGGCGCTGTGCACAGTTAATTCAAAATATCTATTACACACTGGAATAACTATAGGATGCTTGTTAGCCCCACAGAGATAAGGATATAGCTTATAGTTGCATAATGCAGTCTGTTGTCCAATGTTGAGTAACAGCCAAGGTAAGACATTCACTCTTTTGCAAACAAATACCATATATGCATAAAATGTGCTTAAATACAAAAATATTCAATTCATTATTTTAAAATTATTGAAATTCAAATTTATTGTAGCACATCACTTATTAATTGCACATACCCAATATATCATGCAGTTTATTTTATTTTTCATTCCTTTTTACAAATCAAACCGTCATTATTAAAGAACTTACGTTTTTGAGAAATGCTATCAAAAATATATAATAATCATGACAAATATCTGGAGTTTTTAGCACAATTACATGTTTTAAGGTCCGTAAAGTTCTTTTTTTGATGTTTTTTCGATGATGTCTGTGTGTGGGTATAACCAACAGTTTGTTGGCACGCTGAAGCCAACATTGTATAATGGACCCAATTCATTTTTTACAAAAAAAATTAGCCCTATGTAGAAGTTCTCCATTATTTTACGGTAATGTTGTATGATGAACAAGTTACTTTTTTATTCAGAATATCATTTTAACTTTTCCTCTCCAGTACTGTTAAAACTTTGGGATTATAATAATTCCAAGAGAAGAGTATTAACTGAAAAAAGCCTTAGACTTTCAAAACAAAGGGAAATGAATTTTTTGACCACTCAGACCACTAGACCACTCAGAGCTTAGCATTTAGTGGACTCAATTTCCCTTCTGGTGGATACTATGCTAACAATAAGGTTTTCTTGCTTAGATTACTGTCATTAGTTTTCTAGTTCTTTGATGAAAGCATATTGTATATTGCCTTGTGTTATAAAAACTGGATTCGAATTCAAAAAGTAGTCCAGATTGATTCCTTTAAGACTATAAAAGATATAAATTAAGAAATATTATAAAGAACTTGGTCTTTTCCAGTCTATTTAGACTGGCATGAGATGAAATGACCAAATGGGAGAATTTAATAACAGGAAATATTAATATTTTGTCTATATGATACCAAATAATCTCCATACTATATTTTACAAGTGATCACAAAAAGCCCTTATTTAAAAGATTACTGATTTGTGAAGGAATAAAAATAATCTTTTTATGTTGAACTTAATTGTTCTACAAACGCAGTTATCATAGGTGTGTTTACAAAACCTTTTAGGTACTCTTGATGCCCTCTTCCATAAATGAACATGAAAATGCAAATAAATTATATCAAAAAGCATATAAATCCTTAATATAGAGTTTTTATCAGGTAAGTAAGGTATGCAGTTTATTTGCGCGACACTTGTTCCAATTTCGTGGTATTTAAATTCAAGCTTTCCTGAACATTACTAGATACCATTCTGGTATAGGTCTCTTGGCTGATTTTACACACAGCTGATTTATGTTATTACGTTGAATATTCTTGCTATATTAACATCCTCTTAATGGAGATTTTTAATAAGCGATTTAGTTTTTAAATTTTTAAAAATATAAATCTATTCAAACCATCTAAAATATTTTTCAGTCAGGATTCATTTTTTTTTTACTGAATATTTCACGAATCCCGAAATATATATGCAGATGTAAAGTATTATATTTCCTAAAAAAAAAGTTTTTGAAAGAAATGTAATTTTCTTGTTTCTACAGAAGTTAATTTTAAATAAACTCAAATTGAATTTGAATTAGCAAAATATCTGATTATCAATTCAATTCTATCATGGATTAAATAATTATTTGATTTTGTTTAATGTTGCTTGAAGTATTTTGCTGTTTCTCATGAAAATGTAATTAATAGTGATGTTATTGAAAGATTGTTAGTAGATTGTGCCTGGAGCCATCAAGGCAGGGATTTTGATATCTTCTTAACAAGTCTGAAGTCTGAGAATCTCTCTTTTGAGGGAAACAATAAAAGAGTTTCATAAAAATCGGATCGCCATAACTTTATGGAGAGTGGGTGGGTCTTTATTGTATTGGATCATCCCAGTTGTTCATTTTTATATTGTTAAATGTCAGGAGTTATTTTTAATATGTTTGATTAATTACATCTACTGTTCGGTCTATCTATAAAATACAAGCTGATTTCAATAGCAGAAATGACATTCATGTGGTGTAGGACATTGTGGGGCAATACAGTGACTTGTTAGTTAACTGGCTCTGTGATAAACTTCAGCACTCTCCTTAACTCACTACGTAACTTTCAAAGACCTTGTACCTGAAAGCAGACGCCTTGGAGAACCTCTGTGGCACTATTCTTAAGCAAAACGAACATTACCAAAAGTCACCACTCAAGTATTATGTTTGAGTGTATAATTTTTTCAAGTATAAAATTTCTTTTGAAAACTGAAAATGTATGCTATTATAGAGGGTCTGGAATCAAATTGAAAGTTATAATTAGCAATAAATAAAACTACATGCTTTAAGACATGACTTACGAGTAAGATCAATAAACATAATATCGCAGTTTAATAAGAATATAGCTATTAATAATAAAGAATATTGATACTGTGTTTGACAGCTAGTATATCAAGTTTAAGTCGGATTTGAAAATTAGGTTTCTTATATTTAAATTAACTTTGAAAATAAATCCACAGCCTTCTGCTGTGTCATGTATTCTTTACGAATGTATTTACTGACAAGTGGGAAAAAAAATAATCACTATTAAACAAAGAATGAAATTTAAACAGAGAAAAAATCATAAATAGGACTTAGATCATTTGACGAGAATAAGTAACCAGGCTTTGTTAATGTATCAGTGAGCTTATTACTGAATTTCTTTGAATTCGTAATCTACATTTATAAGGCTTTCTTTAATTCTTGTTTCATTCATAGAAGCTTGACATATTTGAAATCTGTTTTTCTTGGCACCATTTTCAATATTATGAACAAAATAAAGAGTAATTCCAGTGGGAAAACATACGTAAGAAAAAACAAATAGCTAGGGCATTTCTATATACGTGTTAATCAGTAGGTAATATCAGTCGCTCGGAAGGCAAGCGAATACTATAGTCTACTGAGTCCTCAGAAGAACTCTGTTTGTGTTGCGACTTCAATCAGGAAGGAGAATAAAGGAAAAATAAAGTTATAAAAATAAAAAAGAAATGAAGACAAATGAAATTAAATATATAATAATTTACACAATATATATATATATATATATATATATATATATATATATATATATATATATAAGCAATTAAACAAATCGATTCCACAAACTAAATAAATTAAGTTCATGCACACATAAAAGACATAAAAGCACATACGAGTGAGTCGTTACTTGTAGTCAGAGTGCCTTACTTTCGAAGATGAGGAGTTCGAAAGGTAGTTGTGAGTTTTCCTGATCATACGGTAGGTGCGATTGATAAGGAAGGACTTGGTATAAGAAACAGAACTGACGATGGGGCAAGTGAGCTATATTGAAGTCCAAACCATATTGAACCATACAATCAGTGATACTGGAAGAATGAGGAAAAGATTTCCGGTAAGAAATGAAAGGTGACTTATAGTAGATAGAAGAAGTACACGATGAAGAAGAAAGTATTTTGGGGAAAACTCCTTGAAGAACGTGCCCAGCCTGTATGCTCTTCTTGGGAGGCTCTTAGCTACTAAATTCGCATGCAAGAGCACGTGCAGTATTGCAAACTTGGGCAGGAGGAAATAATAACTAAATACAAAATTTAGAGTGTCCTACAAGCAAACTTTACCAAAAGTAAACGTTTTGACAGGGTCATTCACAATGGTGTTACTTTTTTTTGTCAATAAAATCTCTCACTTTTTAGTTATTACTAATATTATTGATTATAATTATTATTAATAATAATTATCCTGATACTACTCAATTTTATCAATTGCAACAAGTGTTCTAGCACAATTTTAAAAGATACTACAGACAGACAATTGTAGTTCTTATTTTGAAGCAAGCTTACCTCATTCATTTTTTAAGCAACTTTTTATTAAGGAAATAAAAAATAAAAATAGTTGAAGTTTCTAAAATCACCCAAAAAGTAGTTTATGACTGGCTGTACAGAAAATGATAACCTACCTTTTTCATGCTTCAATATAAAAAACTAATGACTTTTTTACCACACCAACAACCGGATGTTTGTCATCATTCTAATTGGATGTCGTATTTTTTTATAAATAGTGTGACCTACATGTTGCCTGTTATTGGAAATGTTGAACTGATCACAAATGGAAGCTATCTGATTTAAGAAGAAATACTGATGGGTCGATTTGTTAATCATAACACCATTAAAAATAAGAAAATATCATGTAGATACCTGAGAATGAGGGAATACAGAGGAGTGAAGCAATGGACTGGCTGGAAAAGTTTATGAAAAGGAAAACAAGCCTTCTACGGCATAGGACCTTGTTTGTTTGTTCCTGGTACCTGGAATGCACGAAAAACGAAGCAGTTAAAACGTGACTTGAACAATTGGGTCCTATTTAGTCTAAAAAGATCATTCCAAGCAAAATTAAATTTGTCCAGAAAATAATAAATCTTCAAAGAAAGGATTAAAAAAAAAAATTGAACCGGACGTTGTCTTCTTAACTACCACTGTTACAAGCTGCGATGATATCAGGGGAGCAATTCGGAAGTTTTTTTAATGGAAAACTTTGTACTCATGTTATATTAATATGAAGCAGTCACTTTTAAAAGATTAAATATTTTTAGCAAATGATAGCTAAAACCAATAAATTTAAGAAATACTACGTTAAGAACAATTATAATGTTTATTAATGAACTGAAAATCTGAATTAGGTTTGGGAAGGACAAAGGGAAGCACAGTAGAAAATATGATATGGGTACTCACGTGTTGGATAAGGACCTCAGGTTTTTTTTTTTTGGGGTAAGGAGGTGAAATGCATTTACGCACATTTGTGCTGGGCTCCCAGTAAACCAGACTACCGACTAAAACACCCCCTTTTCTCCTAGGACCTAGCCTGGAACTGAAGGACTTCAGCTTAGTAATAAATATAATATTAATAATAATATGTTTGTGATCAGATGATCAGACTGTTCTGGATCAATAATTTTAAGCTTATTACATTTAGATACAACCACATTAAAACTACTGATGTCATTAAATTGATTATCTATGGGTTTGATAATACTTTACCACTGAGTTTGGTATTACGTCTACACGACAGCTTTGCTTGTGTACGAGGTATGGAGATTTCAGCTATTCATGATTTGACTTGCAGGCATCCATTTATTTTATAAGCATGTCAAGACTTATTCACATCTGGTTTGAATTGTACTTTACAATAGCATATTGTAGATGTGTTTTATCTAGAATTTTTATTCTAGAATTTTTTTATCTAGAATTTGGGAATCCAGAATGAAAAACAACCAAAATAAAAGAATTTGTCTTTTAGAAACTATTTTAATTAATAGTTTTAGAAAACAAAATATCAACTTTGGTAGAAATTTAGTATAAAATGGAACTTTGGAAGAGCTAATTATAGGCGTTATTAAAATGCTGAGGACTGTGACGAAACAAGATGGTTAATGGGATGCAGGAAAGACGCGAAGAGTAGTTGTAGCACAGCTGAAGTGCTTTTCAAAATAAGACGAGTTTTAAAGGCGGAATCCGACTAAAAGGAGACACGGCAAAAGCGATTGCTGCGGCTGCTCAGTGTATTGAATAGACGAAGAACTTGCTTCAACTCGATACAGGCAAGCCGCAACACTTGAGTGCCAAAGGATTTCTGCCGTATTATGATATCTTCAAATCGGTTTCTCTTGAGTCCTTGTCAAATGCTATTCCATTCCATCCATCTAAATTAAAACTATACCAACTACCCTTTCTGTTTTTATAGTTTCTAATTTTGAAGACCGGAATCCTTAATCTGTATTGGCAGACAATATATTATAACGAAAATATATATATATATATATATATATATATAATAAATTACAACTACAATATAATTACTATTTAAATGAACATTTATTTACAAAAATATAATTATTGTGCATTTTCGTATGTAAAATATATTATTTCTAATTATACTTACCAAAGTTTAAATAATATTAGAATTCTAGAATAAATATATTATTCATTTAATTTTATTGCTCACTAATTCATTATTTGGAAGTACGAGATATTTTCAAATGATGCAAGAACTGACGTCGTAAAATAAAATGTACTTTCGTTTCGAAGCGACAGCTCTAGATCTCCTTAAAAGTGCCCTCCTCTCCAACACGACACTTATCTCGACTGTCTTTCTACTTGTTGAAACAAACAGTCCTAGTACACATCTTTTGAAATGTACTTGAACAACTTTCTTGTCTTTACCTTAATCTCGGGAATCTGGTCGAATCATCTTCTTATCAAGAGTCTTTTGATTTTTGTAAACAAGACTTTGCAAGGCGCAAGCTATGGTGCGTAGAGGAATACGGACGACTATTCATTGATTTTTTGACTAACAACTAAAAAAAAACCTATGAGAGCTTAATGGACTTTGTCGTTGTCGTGATGAAAAAACCTGTTGCCTTTTGCCCACAGTTTTGTTCTTCCTTCATCTTCGATCCAACTTGGTGAGCTTTTTATGGTCTTGGGGACGATAATTAATAAATAAATAAAGGATAATTTATTTATTGATTAACCTTTTATTTAGTATACTTTATTTATTGAGTTTTAGTTATTGTTATTATATATTATTGTTTTTGTGAATCTATGTGTTTTCACGTGAAAATCCTTTGTGGCTATTTATTTTGTGTCCTTCGTCTTAAGTTAGTTTTAAGTTCTTTCCTAGAGAGAATATCTTAGTACCAATAGGATCTATAGTCTTAGTTCTAAGTCCTTTCTAGTCCTTACGTTTATGTTCATTGCTGGGGGAATATTGAGTACCTCAGGATCTTTAGTATTAGTATTACGTCTTTTATTAGAGGGAATATACTAATACCTCTAGATACTATATTCATATTTTTCTTTACTAGTCATTAGATTTAAGTTCGTCTTTGAGGAATATTAAGTACCCTATGGTTCTTAGTTTTTAAGTTATTTCGTAAGTAATGCCTAGTCAATTGGTTGTTGCTATCGTTCTTTTTGTTACGACCTAAGATACTGTTGTGTGAGTCAATTAGCCATATGCGCGACGTCGTATCGTGTGCCTACCTCCGTGAGGTCAACCATAAACACCCTTGCTGGTTTGTTGATTAAGGGTGACTAAAGGGCTACACTTTAGACGTCGGCCTGTCTTGATTGGAGTGATATAGCCTAAAAGGCTTAGCCGCGCTAAAATCAAAACAGTTCTGGGGGATGTTTCACCCACCCTCTTGAACGTTCGTTTCAATGCTATAACTATTAACTCATGGGTCATCACCTCTTGACAAGAACTTATCAGATATATAATTATTTTTGAATGTTATGATCTATAACCATGGTATAACAACTATTATGTGACAATGTTTTTTATGGATGATTTTTGACTTCATAACATACACAAGCTCATTTCTTTAGCTGCCTTTGCTAAATAGAGTTTTAAAGAAGATTGACTCATTTCAAAGTCAAATGTAGAACGCATTTTTGATGATTTTTGTCTCTTGTGACTAGTTGGGTGTAACAGTCTACTGTAATAACTGTCCTTTAAAGTGTGTATTCCTATCTCTATATATAAAGTTCGTGAGTTTGTTTGTTCAGCAATTTCCGTGGAGATAGAGACCTCAAATTATAATGTATATTATTTATTACCTGAATAATGTTAAATAAAAGAAAATTATTATTTAATTTCAAAAATTGGAGCCAGGGTAGCCAGCGGCTTGCGTGCTCGCCTATGACAGTAGGGCAAATGTATTATATATTTAATATTTGCGTAATATAAACACTGGTAATAAAGTAAGGTATGGAACCATAGAGTCCCAGTGGCTTGCATGCTTACCGATGACCGTAGCACAAATATATTATAAATAAATATAAGAAAAAATATTTGGATTTCAAATTTGAATGATATAAGTCAGAGGTTCCAACTCTGTTCTTCCATGAACCTAAAGGATAAAGAGTTAATGTGGTGTATACAGAGGCATTTGCTGAACACTGTACTAATAATGGTATTTTCTACTATTTTCTAATTTCTAATGATATTGTGGATTACGATGTATCATATCCAATTTTATAACAAAGTACCCGTCAAAGACGGGAATTTTTTCTAGTTTGATTATATTCTGGTTTCTGTTTTCAGGTGAGTGGAGTCTCATTGGTTTTAAGTCATACTGCAGGCCATAAAAGGTATACTATAATTTTTTATTGCATAACAAGTATTTTAAAAACGTTTAAACTACTGTTGATATAAATAAATGAGAACAATATCAGAGTTTTCGGAATCGGATGAAGTAATGTCACAGCAAACAGAATGGCTTTTGTGTATTACATGTAGTTGCTTCTACAGTCGATTAGAACTTTTCAATAACTCATAGAATTCAGATAGCCACATAAAGATAAATGCATACAATAATATGGCTATTATATATCTATATATTATTTATATAATTTATAATATCATTACTAATTATATTAGTAATAATGTATTAGTAGTAATATATGGATAATGTATTAGTACTAATAATGTTTGTGACTTATACTAATGTAATGTATCCAAATATTAATGTATGTAAATCATAAATTTACATTTAGGTTAGTATAGTAATATAGTATATAGTAATATATACTATATATAGTGCATATTACTATATATAGTAATATAGCATAGGTTAGTACAGGTTAGTATAGGCCACTCCAAATTTTTTTCATTTATTTGTGTCTACCGTATAAATTTTTTAAATTTAAGAACTAGAAGAAATATATTTTCTTTCAATTTGCTAGTGTTTCTGATGAATCAGTAGGAACACATTATTTGGGTTTTAATTCAGATGGAAAATTTCTAAAACTTGAAATTATATTCATATCATAGTTATAAATAAACTTATATAGATGTACAGAGTGTCCATAAAGACCGTGTGCGTTTTAAAAAAATTATACCCTTATTTGAAGTTCGGATAGAAATTATCTGTAAATAGTTTTCGAAAGAAGTAAATCTATATTTTTTAAAGTTTTTTTAAGATGTTATCCACATAACCTCCTCTAACCTCTTCTAAATAACTCTAAATAACGAATTTCCTAACAGATGAATCGGAAGTGATGCATCATTTCATTCATCTCCACGTTCGCCACACTTGACTCCATTAGATTTTTCTTATAGGGGTATGTGAAAACAACGGTGTGTTCATCTAAATCTTGCTCATTTGAAGATTTGAAAGCTAAAATAACTAATCAGATTTTACGGATTACTGTAAATCAGTTGGCTCATGTTTTCCGTAAACTGCGAAATCGTACTACCCTTAATACTCGTAATAATATATTGATAATATATATAATATATTAGTATATTATATTAGTATATTATATATATTGTAATATAAAATATAATATAATAGTATATTGCTAATAATGGAGGACTGTAGAAAGTAAAAATTAATTTTACAATAAAACCTTGAAAAATGTAAGTTTACTTCTTCCTAATCTTTTTTTACAGATTATTTCTATTGTAAAACAAACAAAGTTATAATTCTTTTGAACTGTAAACGGACTATTTGGACACCCTGTATAACAAAATAAGAATGATACGTAAAATTTATTCTGCCATTCCCTGAAATGTTAAAATATTTATTTTAGATCTATGTTGATGGGATTAAAAATTTGCCCCCCTGAATTCTTTAATGATGAAGTTATCTCTGACATTTACCAGTTATTTTCTTTGAATGATCTTTGTTCCTTTTCTAAACTATCACTGTAGTTTAGACATTGATTTCTATTTCATGTGTTTACTGTTAATATTTTGTTTCTTATATATAATGCTTTTGTCAAAGATATATAAAGCTCTTCATAGATCCACTATCCTCCACAGATAAACATCCAACTTCCAAACCCGATGTTTTGGATTTAATTGAAACCTTTTCATAGGCAGATGTATGAAGTTTTGAATTAAAAAGCAATGAACTATTTTATTATATGTTGACAATGAAAAGGTTTAAGAATTTAACTCTAACACAACTCTTAAATTTTATTAAAGTTTCAATTCTTAAAGTTATTTATTTTGAACCTCTATTCTAATAGTTAATAGGTTTTATTTCAAAATTTCATACTCTGCATATGAAGGAGTAAATGTTTTAAACTAAACTGAAACGTTGACTTAATATGAAATGGTGAAAGTTCTATTGATTAATGTTTATAAATAAATGAAAAAATAAATACTATAAATAATTAATTGGGATGTGAAGAAACATATAGGGAAATGTAGGGGTAGGAGATGATCCAACACCGAACAAAAGAGATTCTTCTGCGTGTGCCCTTACGGTGGTATGCGTAAAATACAGTGTCGAAATTTATCGTCGAAAAAGCAATTATGAGATTATAAATAGCAGGAAAGAATTACTGTTGTGACCATTGATTATCGAGACAGACGCTCATACTGAGCAAGTAAATGTAGAATGAACATCTGGTGTCATCTAAACAAAAAACAAGTCACTGGGTGTACACGAATTCAAAAATATAAGAAAAACTTATGTTTTTTTAACAACTTCTAAATAACTGTTATTGTAATTATGGAAGCAAAGGACTGCACAATGTATGACCACTTTGTGACCATAGATTTATAACAAAGTATCTTTCAACAATCTTCAATATCATCGATATTCATCTGTCTGAAGAAGATGATTGCGTATGCGTGTGTAAGAGTGTCTACTCATCTATAAAACGAAAGAGAATAGAAAGTGAGTAAATAGAGAAAAGAGAAGTAAATTACTTTGATATGTGTATGTGTAGAAACTAGATGTACAAACAAGAACATACATACAAGAAAACACAGAAACTCACTACTATGTTTTGATTGCCTCGTAATCGGGAAGATAGGTATGAATCGCTCCGAAGACAGGTAACGAGTCGTTGTATAATACTGTTTATAATACTAAATTATATAAAAACAGTTTTTTTTGTGACATAATGGATGTGGTTCTGGGTTTTTAAAACCTTTTAAAAAACGAAAGGGTTATGGTTTTTAATTTGTATTGCCATGGAACTAATTTGTATTTCTGAGCAAACACATATGGTATTTGTTCATAATGTTTGCAGTTTGAAAATGCATTACATATAGGCAATTAGTAACTGGTTGTGGTGAATAGGAGATTGGAGTATGTGAGGTGAGATGCGGAGAATGGGGTATATGAGGTATTGAAAGCGACTACTCCGACCAGCCGGCCTGCAGCGACAGGCCTGCCTGTGTCACTTTGTTTAGATTGAGGGGGCCATTGCATGAAATATGCATGTAACCTAGTCTCAGCTCCGTACGTTCAACCATACTAAACGGAAGCAGCCTTCTGCTCACTTCAGACAAACATGGTTCACCTTCACTCATGTAATGTGCATCCCTTATAGAAATAAAACAACATTCTAGGAAATATAAAAAGGAAAGAAGATTAACATCAACGAATACAAAAGAAAGAAACCCTAAGTTACAGGCAAAGAATAACTAGTCTGATTAGACTTCATATTAATCTGTAGTAAATTACCAAGAGGTCCAATTATTTTAAATCTTCTATATTTATAAAAAGATTTCCCTGAAACACGTGAAATAACAATCAATGATCAAACCACAATATGAAGTGGAAAAACAAGACTAAGATCTTTCAAACGTAACAAGCGGTCTTCGTCAGAGTCAAAAACCCAACTGATTTTTGGGATCCAACTCTTATATTTATATATAAATCAAATTAAACGGTCCATAGGGTTTTACATGAAAATTATAACGAAAGTAACACAGATATAGATACAGACATAACATATTTCTATATTTCGACAGTTGTGTTATACAGAAGGGAGTTATATATATATATATATATATAACTATATATATATATATTATATATATATGATCAATTTCTTATTGTGGTTTGATCATTGATTGTTATTTCACGTGTTTATGTGAAACCTTTATATATATTATATATATATATATATATATATATATATATAATATGTCTTTTAAACAAGTATCATTAAAATTAACCACATCTCGGCATTCACGATCTTAAGACTGAGAGATTCGATCCTACGAACTAACCTCCTGCTAACAGGGTTCAATTGGAAAAGGAGTTGGCTAAGTGACATGTTAAATTAAAATCGATGACTCATGCTTAGTCATTGCTATAAATAGATTAAAAGGATAGTACAGGTTAATATAAAGAGAAGGTCAAAGGTCAATAATGAACAAGAAACAAGCAGTTAGAATAAAAGAGTTGAAAGGTCAACGGTTTAACTGGACTAATAGAGAATAAATAGATTAAGAAAATTAATAATAATAATAATGTTAATAATAATTAGTAATAATAATAATTAGGGATAATTCATAATAATAATATATTCTTTATATATATATATATACATATATATATAAAGAATATAACATAACCTGCAAGTCCATTGTATACTAGCTTTCGACTATTCTATAGTCATCGTCAGGTTAGGTCTTTAAACATTTTTGAAAATTTGGAAATTTTAAAATTTTTTTAAAAAACAATGGAACAATTTAAACAATTTTGAAATAAACTAAAGATATAAATAAAAGTTAGCAGGTCCAAATAAGTTACTAAATAGAAAACAGTTTGTCATCCTGTCGTAGGCCAATTAATTTGCATCCCTAATCTTCTTATAACTGTTTTCAAAAATGTTTATGCTTGGTATTATACCCATATCGCATGTCTGGCCAATAATTGAGGGATTTAAATCTTTGATATATAAAGCTTCTAAAATATGGAGCCTGTGGACATCTCTTTCTTTTCTTAGGATTGACTGTCCACAAGCATTTCACATGTCAAAGGGATATTATGTACTTCTCTGGAATGTTTTTTAGGGGCTCCTGTTGTGAGGTGAAGGGTGAGGCGTCGGGAATGTTTAAGCAATCTATAATTCTATAATAATATTAAACAATCTGGGGCTATGTTTAAACGGGCATAGTGAATGCCCTGAACAATACCTGGGTTTTTGACTCTGACGAAGACCGCTTGTTAGGGTTGAAAGATCTTAGTCTTGTTTTCCCATTTTCTTATTGTAGTTTGATCATTGATATATATATATATATATATATATATATTTCATTCTATAATATTAAAGTTTATCTATTTATGTTTATAACCATAAATTAAAATAAGTCTAAAGTTTAGCAACTAGTGTTAATAAACTGGCAATAGGATGCTTAATTACTTACTTACTTATTTAATTGATTAATTGCAATTAATGAACTTAATTCCACCAGTAGATGACATGGAAACAGATAAAACACTATAACTCATTAAAGTGGAAAAAAAATAATAAACAAATTTTTACTAAAAAAAGATATAACTAAGAGAATGATGCCAAAATGAAAGCAAACTACACAAGCTAATGTCGTACTGTCTTAGCTTTGTTACAACTTCTGAGGTCATAGATGACGTCACAGAGAAAAAATAGTTCAAATAATGTTATACAGAATAAAACTTCTGGTCAATCAGATGTGAAATTTTCTCGAATGTTACATCTTTTTAAAATATATTTTTTAGAATATTTTTCTATATGTTTCTTTCATGGAATTATAGTAGAATAAAAACTGTCATGTCAAAGATGATCTTTAGTAATATACCGGAAAGGCAGAAGATGCGGTGAATTAGTACAGGCCACTACTAACTGCAATGGTGTTTGTTTATCTTTGATTTGGCTTCCGTTTGGCTTTTGTGGTCGACTAAGGACTGATGTTTGCACGATACCTGTTCAAGTGCAGGAGGACCACCTCCATGAGGGACTAGACATCACTGAACTGCGAGGCGTCGATTGGGCGACATACCTTTGAACGAGTTGGATGAATAAACTGAAGAATTTGAATAGCCAGAAACACTGATCAATCAAGTCCAAAAGATGACTAAAAGTGTTCAAGAGTAACCATGAAATCAACTACTGAAAATGAAATATTGACAAAAAATAGCATTTTTACGTTTAATTTTATAAGTTTTATTTTATTTCCATGACTGAATTACAAAACTTAAGTAGGATTAAAATAACTTGTGTTTAAAAAATAAGAGAAAAGGTTCATTGAAAAAACTTTTCAAAGAACGAAGAATAACTGGGCAAGCTAAAACAAACTTGTTAACAAAGGGATCAGACTTCATTTATAAGTATATATTTTTGAGTTGAAGATTAATTTGAGAAAAGTTATATTGAATTATGAAACAATAAAGCAGTAGACTTGCTAATTAAGGAACTTGAACAAAGAAATTAATTCAAGGAAATAGTCATTTCAATTACGAAAAGTGGAATTAGAATGTCAAAACCAACTGGCTTCTGCTGGAATTTTAACTTCCTCCCAGTAATGTGGCTTCCAAGGGGGAAGCGTTCAGAATTAGTTTCCGTGTTTAAATTTTATTGGATACGTAATGAAATCGGCTGTTTTAATGCTACCTTCTTTGTTCCTTTAGTAACGATATCAGAGAGGCTGGATTATTACTTTTAGTTTCTATTACAATCTAACGCAGTTTTTTTTTAGGCTTCCATAACCTGGTACTAATCATTTATGTTCCCTCAAGAAACTAACTTAATTTGTATTCCATCAAGGAAGTACGGTTATGAAATAAGTTTATAGTTAATATTGTATTAACATTGCTTAAAATTATTTTTACTATAAGCAGAAATTGTTTGTTTTCAGTGCAATACACAAACGTGGTTTGATCAAAGTAAGGACACTTTTTGAATTTTGCGTGCACTGTACAGTATAGTTTCACATTTGTCTGCTTTTCTGATGGTACACTCATGACGATCATATATGACACAGTTTTGACTAAATAGCGAGTGTTACTCTTATGTCAGAGGCACAAAGGTTGGGCTCGTGTTTGCATACTCGGAGATTTTTTTGCTGTTAAAACATAATTACCTGAGGAATAAGATGTTCCACTTATAAACATTTGTTTTTGCTCAAGTTGACTCACCATACCCAACTGTCAACGAGATTATGTTTTTGAGCACTTAATACCATGTTTTACACAAAAATAATATAAACACAAAAATAATACTTTTTGATCACACCCCGTATACATATATCTCTGGGTACTGTCCTTTGGTATGAAAGTACTCTGCTTTTGCTAATTGTATAGAAATGTTAATGAAATTGTCTTGAGGAAACTTCTGAACCCAACAATGTTCTAATGTAGATAAATATACCAAAAAACTAAAGATTTACATTGCCATAAGGGATAACTAAACTAAATGTATTTGTTTCTACAGATTTACAAAATCCAGCGATTAGCTTCCATAATAGTCTCTTCAAAATAATAAGTCCTATTATAGTAGAGTTGCATAACTCTAGATCTATAAGATATGCACCTCGTCACTCTAACTATTCCACGTTATTATTATTATTCATGTCACTATATTATTATAACTATTCCAGCAAATTAGGCATGTTTATGGGGCTCTCCTAGGCGTGATACCAGATGCTATTAAGACTTGTCCACCAGCCCCAAAGCAGACTTCCGTTACTTCTAATATATAATGCCCCCTCTCTTGAGACTCGATGCGCGCGTCTAAAATATACTGTTCATCTAGCGTAATATATACCAAAAACCATGCTGAATCTACGGAATACTGTATAGGCTCCCCTAAGACCTACCACATACCTGGCTGCCTCTAAGATATACTAAATAGTCTCCCCTAGTACAATACAGACCTGGCTACCTGTAAGATATACTGTTTGTCTCCTCTAAGACAATACATATCTAGTAGCCTCTAAGATATACTGTTTGTCCCTGAGCCACACCACACACCTGGTTGCCTCTAAGATACATTGTTTGTCTCCCCCAAGCCATACCACATACTTGGCTGCCTCTATGATATACTGTTTGTCTCCCCTAAGACAATACGTACCTCGCTGCCTCTAACATACACAGTTTGTCTCCTCTAAGCCATTCCACATACTTGGATGCATCTAAGATATACTATTTGCCTCCTCTAATACAATACATACCTGGCTGCCTCTAAGATACATTGTTTGTCTCCCCCAAGCCATACCACATACTTGGCTGCCTCTATGATATACTGTTTGTCTCCCCTAAGACAATACGTACCTCGCTGCCTCTAACATACACGGTTTGTCTCCTCTAAGCCATTCCACATACTTGGATGCATCTAAGATATACTATTTGCCTCCTCTAATACAATACATACCTGGCTGCCTCTAAGATACATTGTTTGTCTCCCCCAAGCCATACCACATACCTGGCTGCCTCTTAGATATACTGTTTGTCTCCCCTAAGCCATACCACATACCTGGCTGCCTGTAAGATATACTGTTTGTCTCTCCTAAGACAATACATATCTTGCTGCCTCTAAGATATTCTGTTTGTCTCCCCTAAGCCATACCATATACCTGGCTGCCTCTTAGATATACTGTTTGTCTCCCCTAAGCCATACCACATACCTGGCTGCTTCTAAGATATACTCTTTGCCTCCTCTAATACAATACATACCTGGCTGCCTCTAAGATACATTGTTTGTCTCCCCAAGCCATACCACATACCTGGCTGCCTCATAGATATACTGTTTGTCTCCCCTAAGCCATACCACTCTTTGTCTCTCCTAAGACATGCCACCCACCACACACTATCACTACTTAGCACACTCTCATATCAGACCCTTTTTAATATTTATTATATTTTAAAACGGTTTAATGTAGTAATCTGTAAAGATGTAAATATACAACGCCTTATATGTTCAATAGCCCCTCTTTATTATAGTAAGCGATTTGTTTATATGGCTAGTATTGTTAGTAAGAACCATTACAGTATACAGGGAATAAAGAATTGTTGCTGCAGCCATTTTATTACAGTGGTAAGTACACTCTTACTTCTCGTATTTACATCAATGTTTTTTTACACATTTATTTTATAACCTGACAACACTGAGCTAACCCTATAGTTCCTTACCATCTACTCAACTTACACAATTCTTCTAGTGTTTTCATTTGTATGAAACATTTAGATTGAAACAGTTATTGACAATTTAAAAGTGATAGTTTGGAAAAAACTGATGTTACTTACTCCATTAATGGATGTTTTCAGTGGTTAATTATGCAGGGGATGATCATTTTAGAGGACTGAATGTCCTTCGAGGGGATTGTCTCAAGTCTCTTGACTCGACGGCAGTGCCACGTCCGTATTGTGTGAGTACCAAGCCTCAGTGCTTGTATTAAATCTAGAACCTTTGGCATTACAGACGTACGCAATAAACATCATGTTTGTGCCCTCATTTCTGTTCACTTCCATTTTGAACAGACTTCCGTTAAATATGCAGTTACATTGCATGTTTGATACTAATATTATTTGTAATTCTTGTGTTTAGATCAGTTAGAGAATACATATTCCTATAATAAGTTTAAATCTATTAAGTGATATTTTTTTTTATTTGCATGATAAAATAATTCTAGAATGATTAATTGAGTCTTTGATGAGTGTATCCTGTACAGGGGGTTTCAATTCGTTTTTATTTGAATCCGGCGGAAGGTGTTTCTCTCTTGCTTGGCGTTTCCTATGAAAGACAGCGAACCAATCTTCTCATTGCCTTAGTTAAGTCATCCTGTAAAGAATTGGATAATTGGCATGCCCAGTCGACAGTGCTCAAGTCTGATCCAAACTAAATCAACTACCACAACTAGAGTTTTAACAACTATGTGTTCCTTGCTAAATTTGATTTACAATAGGTTTATAAATACAATAGAAATATAAAATAATGAATGTAACTCTAATTTATTTGCACAAAATACATTTATTCTAAAAAAAACTAAAACTCAAAATCTGGAGTGGCCTGCACTCAACTTTACTATAAGTAAACTTAATATCAAACTTCTTACATATATAATAAATAATGTTCCATTTAGGTATAATATAAATATCTAAATAGCAGAGTGTTATTAGTTTTTCATTCTTGAGGTAGTACAGATAGTATATCACACCATTGATGCATATAATATCATTAGTATAACTACAGATTAGTTATAACTAATTAGTTATAATTAGTAGTACTACTAACATTTTTGAAGATTGAAAGTGTAGATTTCATGTTTCATAATAATATATTGGAAGAGAACATGGCTTTTGTCGCAGTAGCCAGTCTATCTCTTACATAGTTCATCTAAACTTTTTCTTCATTGAAAAATTAATACAAATTTTAAAACCTGAAAATATTCCTATATTATCTGAAAAATTTCAGTAGCATGAAACACAAAATTTCGTTTAAAGATAATTTTTAATTCATGTTGTAGGATAATTTCATTTATTCTTTTCCATATTACGTTTTCAGTTTTCAATTATGTTTACATTTTTGGTCTTTTATAAAATTATTATACTAGAATTTTTATGGCATGCTAGAGTTTTTTGAAAAGTCACATTCCTTTCTATTTGTCAAACAATTTACTCAGAGCGAAAGTTATCTTTTTCCTGTGAGAGTCCTCTGCGCTGTACTCTCTTATAAGGTTACTGTAAATGTATAATGGGAAAAAATATATTAGAAATTATCCAGGTTTGGGTACTGAAATAAAATTCAAAGCTGGCTTTTCAGTATAATTTAAAACTTTTATTGCTGGAAGCATGAAATGTTTGAAAATAATAGATATGAACTATTAGACAAGAATAGTAAAAAAACTGGATATTTTTCAACATAATAGGAAAGAGTCAATTTCTCACAGTTTAATTTTACCCAAAGTTAATATGATTCATAATCTAAAAAAAGTTTACATGATATTAAGTTTTATTCAAGAGTGCAACATATAGACTGATTGGAGCATTTCGTGAGACAAATCCATCATATCATGGAAAGAATCAGAATTTATTTTTAATTGTGGCTAATTTTTTACATGTAAGTTATTAAATTACTTAAAAATTGTTCGATAAACAACTAAATATACATTTTTTTTCACTGGATTCATTTAAAAAATTTCTAAGTCATTGTAAAAATTGAAGTAACCATCAATAAATTCGACAAGTACAGCAGGCGATACGTTGGTCTAGGAGGAGCAATCAGTTTTTATACCGTTATTGCTCTATACCGTGATTGAAATTACGTGATTTTTTTTATTAATTGTTAATTTTTTGTTCAATTTTGGCAAATTTTCATGGTGTTTTAATGAACCGTTTAACATAAAAAAAAAACATTTTCTGAAAATAGAAAATAAAGTCTAACAGCCCTTAGGCGAATGTAATTTTGAAAAAAGTTATTTCAGCTCATACTCATGAGAATGTTCTATTTTTAGTTGTAGTTTCATTTTGATCTGCTAAGCGGTACGTCTTGTATCGCTCTCACAAGCACTCTTCAGTTTTATTTATTTCATTTTTACAAATAATTCTTTTCTATTTCACTTCCCTTTGTACATTCTGTTTTCTTGTTGAACAAGCTATAATAGTTGGGTTTATTTCATAATGTGATCAAATTTTTCAATTTATTTATCAATGTAAAAGAATAATTAATATACCGTTTTACAGATAAGTATCTCTAAATTAATTCTAAATTTTTTTCTTCTTTGTTTTCATCATAAAAGTTTTTTTTTAGGAATTTACCTTTTTTTTACAATTTTACAATTTACCTTTTTTTATTTTATCAAACTTGTAATTTCAAAATTTGAGGTAAAGTAATGAAATTGCATGTATTAAATTCAAGAGGTACTTCAAATGTCTGTAACAAGGACTACATAGAAAAGAAAGGGAATCATTCAGTGAAGACGTTCAAACTAAACCTCTAAATGCTTTTGTGCATACATGAAAATAGCGCAAACTCTCATATACGAGTGTTTGCAACGCACTTTACCTGTAATTCTTGTTTACAGAATACATTGAAAATTCGTATTTATAATTGATAACCTTTAATCTATAGAATCATGTTTTTTGCATGCATTATAAAATGATACTGGAAGAAATTTTATTCTTATATATTTTACAATAGAGCGTTTATTGCAAATATCTCAAACATTTGTAACTGTATTTATACTATTTAAAGCATCCTTATAAAAATTATGTAATTTTCTACATATTGGTAACTAAAAAAAAGTGTAAATTCTTTAAAATTTTGAAATAGAATTTTTCTTGATTACTTACTTAACTAATAGTAAATTAATAGGAAACATTTGGTTGGTCTGTTAATTTCAGTCATCCAATAAACTATAATAAATGCGGAAATGAATACAGAGCAATGTGACCACACCAAAAATACGTCTGATTAAGTCATAACTAGAATTGCTCATGAATAAATAAACATTAATATTCTTGGTACTAATTAATATTATTATTAATCATGATACATACCTTGTGATATGTCAAGTTAAGAAACTTTTCGCGGTTTACTATTTGTTTGAAGTAAAATATACATGGTGTGATTCAATGGACTTATTATTTGTAGTAGTATGGACTAAGCTTAGACACAAAATTTGCAGTCTCATTGAAGCAAACAGTATGGCAACCTTATAAGAAGAGATTTGTTTTTTGAATTGCTTAGAACAGAGGTTCTGAAGGTGAATCACATTTATCGAAAATGGTAGTTATGGTACTATTGAGGTAAGCTCTACGGTGCTCACTTAATGCAATAATTTAAAAAGAAGTTTCTAAACTTAATCCACTTGAAAAACTACTTTGAGTTGTTACAAGACTCTATAATTAAAAAAAGTATTCTAAAAACAGATATTGGGCTAAAAAAATGGCTTTCCCATTATCCATATTTGCCCCCAAAACACTAGGGCTCATCTACCCTATGAGGCTCATTCTTTGTGTAAAATATGAATTTGATCAAAGATCTAGATCAAAGATCTAGATCAAAGATCTAGACCATAGCGTGTTTTGCAAACTTTGGATAAATACCCACCCACCCACAAACACATAGACATCATCGAAAAAACTTCATAAAACGACTTCTAGGGCTTCAAAACAATAATTCCGACAAAATCACGAGATAAAATTTTTCACGATCACTATACTTTACTTATAATCAAATAAAAAGTCTCCATTTATGTTTGTTTTACATTTTCTATTAAATAAAAGTTTTCCTTGTATTTACCAAGCTTCCTGAAGAAGGAAAAGTTTAAAACTCTGTAATGGAATATTGGCCTTATTGCTTCTGAAAATGGATAGAAGGCAGCAATGCGGTGTTGAGATATAAATGGTGAAAATGAAATAAGTGGATGTGTGTTCCGTTTGACAGTGGTGGGTTTGAAAGTGAAGTGGTTTCGCTTGAGGTTAGGCGCTTTGCCGTATTCTCGAGGAGGCTGGTCGATTGATGGACGCGTTATCTTTGACGCGACAGGTGTCGTTCGCCAGACAAGCTGTCTGCTGCATGCACACTCGGCTGTCCCTCAAACCCCATTGTCACCCCTTATCACCTCCTCCTCCACCCCTCCCCTCCCATCACCTTCGCATCTCACACCACATTCAAACTAAAAATTGATCCATACATCTACGTTAGCACCACATACCAACAGTCGACGATATATATAATTATGGAACATAAGCATTTTTTTTCCTTTTTATGTCACTATTCCGGTTTTAATTCCTATATATATATATATATATATATATATATATATATATATATACCATGATAAACGAAAAACGGTCCGGCAGGACAAATAACAATTAAAATAAGCAGTGACACATAAACAGAAACACAACAAAGACTCACTTTTCAATATTTCGACTGTAATGGCGGTCGTCCTATATATATATATATATATAACAGATTCAATAATATATCGACCGTTTGATAGAATAGGTGTGTTCTCTAATCGGGGTTCGGTCAATTTTCCAGGATAAAAAATCAAACTCTCGTTGCCAACGTTTCGGTTTTATTTAAAACCTTTTTCATAGGCAGAAGTAAGAATTTTTTAACTAAGAAAATGAAATTTACATTATTTAAAGGAACAACAATGTTAGCCGGACAAAACCTTCGACTAGACTGATATATATATATATATAACAGATTCAATAATATATCGACCGTTTGATAGAATAGGTGTGTTCTCTAATCGGGGTTCGGTCAATTTTCCAGGATAAAAAATCAAACTCTCGTTGCCAACGTTTCGGTTTTATTTAAAACCTTTTTCATAGGCCTACAAGAAAAAGATGAGCAAAGAAGGAAGACACTTGAGATGTTATATATTAAAAAGGATCTAAGTTCGATTAATCATAGAAGTGATATTACTAATTTAAGTAATATTTATTCTGGAGTGTTGTGCTGAGGTTTAGTGAAATTTGATTTATTTAGTTCCCTTGAGTGAACAGTGTTGAGGTTATTTGTAATGTTATCTTATTAGTCTAGTCGAAGGTTTTGTCCGGCTAACATTGTTGTTCCTTTAAATAATGTAAATTTCATTTTCTTAGTTACAAAAATTCTTACTTCTGTAAGTAATATTGTTTTATGTATCTCTGAAATATTTCTGCTTGTAATATTCATGAGTTGTAACAATCCATTTTCATATTGTGTATATGTTTGATGTTGATATGTGATTTCTTATTATCCTTTGTTTGTAGGCCTATGAAAAAGGTTTTAAATAAAACCGAAACGTTGGCAACGAGAATTTGATTTTTTATCCTGGAAAATTGACCGAACCCCGATTAGAGAACACACCTATATATATATATATATATATATATATATATATATATATATATATATATATATATATATATATCAATGATCAAACCACAATAAGAAATGGGAAAACAAGACTAAGATCTTTCAACCGTAAGAAGCGGTCTTCGACAGAGTCAAAAACCCAACTGACTCTGACGAAGACCGCTTGTTACGGTTGAAAGATCTTAGTCTTGTTTTCCCATTTTTTATTGTGGTTTGATCATTGATTGTTATTTCACGTGTAATATGTGAAATCTTTTTATATATATATATTAGAGTATTAGAGAGCAGTACCTAATACGTTAGGTCATACCTAATCACCTAATTGTACTGAGTTCTTTCTGAGACTATTCGCTGATAACGCCGCTTATATGTGTACTAAGTCGAGCCAAATCAAGTGAAACGACAATATTTTTTATGGTTCTTGTGAAGGTTTACAATTCAGAAATTAGCTTTAATCCTGTGAAAGAGTTCTTAAACTTCAAGTTATCTCCTTCCTGAGCCACTCAATATAATTCATGATTTAAAATAATAGTCTCCTGTAAATTTTGAAGCTCTGAAAGATGTGACGGCAGGTTTGATATTTTTATACTTTACTTGCTAATTAACAGTTTCTGATGAAATAAAATTAAATGACAGTGAAATATGAAATCATCTCAGTAGTAGACTTCTGATTGCAACTGCTAATGACCACGGAAATGGGAGTTTTGGCATGTCACTTGGTCGAGAACTGCAAAAGATCTTAAGAGCAATGAAACAGATGAAAAACTAAGACTCCAAGAAACACTGAGGCTCTTGGTATTGAGAAATAAGAGAGAATGGCTGAAGCTATGATGCAAGCCTGGCTGGATGAGAAGGGAGTGGCATACGTATTATCATTGTGCTCCACGAAGCAGTAAAGACTGAAGTAAGGAGTCAGCCTTCACTGGTCGGGAAATGTGCTTGACCACTTTGAAGAAATGGCAGGTGATTGCCGAATCTATGAGACTACTCTGGAAGTGTGAGAATAGTGTTTGATATGCCTCCCTGTACCAGGTCACTTATACCACGGTACGGTCCATTTAGTTTTGTGGTTACAAGACAACACTAAATGATTGAGAAGGAATACAGTTATTGCCACTTGTAACCGGGCACCATGAAAACAGAAACAAAAAGGAATTATATTCACGTATAGTAAGAACAAGGATAACTGAAAAAAATATCTTATTGCTGCTATAAATCAGAAAAACTACAGTGTATAAGGAAAGAAATTGACAAAGACGTTATGAAAGTAATAATATGCTGAATATAAGAAAAAGGAATTAAATGGAAAGTTATATCAGGTGTATAAGAATTACAAAAAAGCAAGAAATTGCTTCTTTAGCCAACTTGTGTGTATTCTTTTCTCTAAATATTTCTTATATTTGTATTTCTGAACTCAGTATTTACATTATGAGAGTTAAGAAAATATTTGCCCACATTCTTCTCTAATACATTTATTATAGTCAAGACATAACATATTTTAATTCTCAGATCCATAATAATTTATTTTATATATTTATTGTGTCACTGTTATGTTATGCTAAAAATTAGCATAAATGTTTGCCACAAATTCGTTAATTTTATGTATATATATATATATACCAATTAAAAGAAACGGTACAGCGGACTTTTTTTAATAAAATAAATTCAAAACGAAGGAAACACACAGAAAGACACAGACATAACTCACATCGATATTTCGACCATCGTCGTCATCAGGAGGTGTGAAGAGCGAAGAGTCCCGCAGGGACTGAGTCGCCGCCCTGTCTTCTTGCTGGACTCTTCGCTCTTTACACCTCCTGATGACGACGATGGTCGAAATATTGATGTGAGTTATGTCTGTGTCTTTCTGTGTGTTTCCTTCGTTTTGAATTTATTTTATATATATATATATATACCATCATGAAAATGATCCAGCAAAAGTTGATAGATAATTGTAGCTGAACAATAAATATATACAAATACTTTCTTCTTATTTTTGGTTTAACCGTAATCAAAAGGGTAAAATACCAAACGCACTTGTAAAGTAACGGTTCTAGACCATCTATAAGTATCAATTAATCTGTATATCAATTAATTGTTTACAATTAAAACTTTTTTTTCACCTCTAGCTTGAGGAAAAATGAAAAGCCGGATCTACAAGTTCGGAGGCTAGCACGTACACCACTAGGTTATTGTGGCCCTACTACTTTTTAAATGTTTTCCCAGTCTTAAGCGTAGCATCAGAAACCGATCATGTGCCAAAGACCTGATGACCTCAATGATCAGCCATAAAGACGAGGATTTTTTGACCTGTGCCATTAACCCAACGGATGTTTTCATTAGGGTACGACTAACTTACTGAAATGGTGATCAAAACGGTTATTTTCATATTTAATAGAAAAAGAAACAAAACTTGTATTGAAAAATACGGATAATTTGAATTTTTTTTTATAGAAAAAAGATGGTATTTAACATTCTAAATTTCCTTTGGTATTTTTTTTAAATGAATATTTCATGTAGAATACGAGTATTTTGATGTAATTGTGAAACTAGACAGTAATGGATTGGTATCGGCATTCGCATGATAAGAGATGCTACTGCATAATCACTTCGTAACATCTAATTGGGTCAAGGAATGTATTTATTTACATTTTTGCAGTTTTAATCGTTTGTTTTTCCTTCATCTTCTCTTCCCTGATCACCTCTCACATTTTCTTTTTCAGAGGTAATCTTTATCAGTTTCTTATATTTGATAACGACTGATATTTAAAAGAAAATGTAACTAACAAGTTACCTCGTAAACTGTCTTCTTCCTTCCATCAGTTTTGAATCATCTCTGTCTTCTAAAATGTTTTGGGACAGTTCTGCGCTCTTTGAAAGATAAACAAGGCTCAGATTAGTTGAGGAAGATGACATGCTATCTTTAATTAATACCAACAACCTCCTAGCATTACCGATAATATTGTGAATATCAATAGCATTACTCCTTCAATTGTAGATATATTTAACATAATCCAATTTTTGTTTTACATTGGTTTCCGTTATGTAGACTTACATTGATAATTTGATATCATTATTTTTTTATTTGTTTTGTTTCATCTAATACATAAGTAGAAGCCCATTGCCTGCCCCTTTAACAAATTTGTCAAATAAATATTTCCATTAAAATATAACCACGTTTTGCAATTATCTATTCCTTAGTAGGTACTCCAAATTATCTCTATAACTCTTTCGTTACTTTATATATACAAGATAATACGTTTTCACTTTTCGACGTGTTTTAACTGTTAGTCATCAAGACATGAATGAGTAGTGTGGAAAGCTGTGGAAGATAATGGAAGAGACAAGAGAGCAATCCGTTGAGTTGATCAATCTAGGGATCAAAGAGGACCGTCTACCTGATAACATTTTATCAGGCCATGTTACATGTTTCAACATGCGCCATGTTGCAATATTTGAAAATACGACTACTATTTTCTAATTGAATATTTAAAAGTGGTATCATTTTCGAAACTAATTCTGAGTGATAAGAAAGTTTTTTTTTAAGTTAAGGCCAATGCTTTAGATAAGGTAAACAGTTCATTTCGTAATAAAATTAAAATCACTTTGAAAACCAAAATTTTCGATTACATAGATCATTTTCAGGCAAACAATATATATAATATAAACTAATCGAACAATTTACAAAGAATTAATAAAACAAAATTTAATAAACGGACAGCAACAAGTTATTAAAGAATTAGCTATTGTGATAAGGTCTGAGAAGAGAGTCGATGCTACCACACTCTACCGTTGACACTTAAAACTAAATATATTAAATTTTAATAGATATTAAATAAATAAATCGTATAAATATAGTAGATGGTACAAATAGAAGTTTTAATATTAATAAAAAGCTAATAACAATAGTGCTATTACTACTTGTATTAATAATGGTAATAAATTAACATTTTAAATCATATTAAAAATACAATGAAAAATTAATTTTAAAATTACACATAATATTGAGGAAGAATAGAACTTAGTTCCTTAATTACCTCTGACCAGTTTATAAGAGTTTCAAAACGTTTGGTAGCTCGGTATGACGTTCATGTCAAACGTTTGTGTGTTTATCGTTGGCTGCAAATCCTTAATATAGAGGGCTTCTAGAATGTCGAGATACCTTGTCTTACTTTATGTTTGTAGAATGGTGATTCCATTTACCAGCATATCTCGTGTAAGTGGAGTGTTATGCACTTCTCTGGCATGTATGATTTTTAGATGCACCGGCCGTGAGGTTTAGGGTCAGATACCTCGACAGTCTAGAAGTCGATGCTATGGAACTCTACCGTTGACGCTTAGAACAAAATATATTAAAGTTTAGAAGGGATAACATAAATACCAACCAATAAATAAATATAGTAATACAGGAATATAGTAAATGGTACAAATAGAAGTTTGGTAATAATAAAAAACTAAATAACATATATATATATATATATATATATATATATATATATATATATATATATTATATTATTAAAAGTGTAACCACAATTTGCTGAAACGTGCTTCTTGATAAGTTTCTGTCTTCCTGAATAACGATTTCGTTATTGCATCTAAACTAGATAACATACTTCCTACAGTCAACACATTTCAACTCTTTCCTAGAGCCATCTTTCAGACGAGAATAATTCTCTAATATTTTTCTTTTTATATAGGTAAATAATAAAGGAGTCAATTAGGAGATTAAGGTTGTTTGTTCAAAGTTGGAGGGGTCAGTGACCTAAGGGGTCGCTGTTACTACCTGGGCCGGGTCTATTTGACCTTGTGTTCCAAATCACTTCAAAATTGTATGGCTAGTTTGTTAATGAATATTGATATGTATTTTTCGTTTTTTCTATATATACAGTTTCAATCACTTTAAGTCTGTGATGATCGATTTCTTCTTTAATTTGTTGGTACCAGCTACAATAATGTCTCTTGTTAATTTTATCATATGTATTATAAACAAGTCTTTGTAATCAATACGTGGTTTGCAAATAACGTTAAAGCATAAATATTCAGTAGTAAAATGAATTTATTGATATATAGGAAAAGTATTGGATTTGAGGGTCGACTGCGGCGGAAGGTATTAGTGAGCCTTGCGGGGACGGGAGGGTCTGGGATGCCTTATTAAGATCAACGTGAGTCTACTTAAAAAGTTAAGCAATTTATCTTCCAACTAGAACTCCTATAAAAGGTAAAATGAAACTTTAAATTATATAGAAATAGTTTTGAAAAATTTTTTTAATTCACAAATTTATAATTACACAACGTATCTAAAGTATTGCTTTAAAATTTTGAAGTTTTTTTTGTTTTAATGGAAGTATTGCAATTTTATTATATTTACTTTTCTTTACTGTTAGCGTTATATAAAATGCTAAGGTCTTAAGTTTCCATGTACACTTCATCTACTTTTAATAAGACATCCCAAATTCTTTCCCACTCCCTTTTCCTCTGCTTCTCCTTTTCACGAAAATACCTTCCATTTCAGTCAACCAAAATCCCTCCAGCTATTCTATATAACAATAAGTATGTTTCTATTTATTATATATATTCTATATTCTATATATATATACCAATAAGTACGTTTCTAATGTATTTACTCTAAGTGATTAGTGTTAAAAAAATCACCTGTATTGGTTTAAAGAATTTACCTGTTTATCATATTTGTAATTTCGATGTACTTTGATGAAGCTTACGTTATGATGCAATAAATCGCACACTTGCAAATCTATTCGCTTTAAATGTAGATCAACTGCAAACAGAATATGTAGATTCTGAAATAAAAAATGATACCATACTCTCAGTTTTGCCAAGAATTACGTTTCTTTACAAATAATACTTCTTCAAGCGCAAATAATCTTTTCTTTTCCAAAAATTGAGATTTTTAGAAAAATTGAAAGAAACAGATTTTTGTAAACAATTTTTTTTTTTTTAAATTGTTTGGTGATACTGTTTAAAATAGCAATTTCCTTGATGGTGCAAGTTTAATTCATTCATTATTTGCGCAATCTGTTATAGTGTGGTATTCATGATGGAGAATTTAAAAAAAAACAATTAAGTCTTCACATAAAAGTGCTTTATGTAAAAACCAACAATGCATTTCGAACACTTAGTGTTCTTCTTCAGGTTTTCGTCTAAAAAAATACATATCTATGAGCTTTAAAAACATAAGAATGAATTACTAGAAAATTGAATAAAATTAATTGAATTGTTGAATAATTGCTATTTTCCCTTGTAAAAGACTTCAATAATTCTATTCACCATTCAATTAATTGTATCCGATTTTCAAGTAATTCATTCTTATAACTTCTAGATGTATATGGTTTTAGAAGTAAACATAAAGTAGACACTGTGTCTTCAAAACATGTTTGTTTTTAACATTGAAGCTCTTTTGTGTGGAGACTTAATTGCTATTGCAATTTCTAATCACTTTTATTCTTGTGAGATATCATGTTGAAGAAAAATGGCTTGTGGATTTGATATGTATCAGTTCTGGCTTTTTCAATGAGTAACTATCTATTTTATACCAGAGACTGAAAAATCAAAATTGATTACAAATTGAAATTAAGAAATTTCTAATCTGACCGTAATTGAGTGTATAACGTGTTCAAGAGAAACTACTGGTTTTGGCACAAAAGAAATATTCTCCTCATTCCTGCCATGTTTCTTTCTCCGTTTACTGTAACAGATCTCTGATGATACCATTGAGGTTTATAGTCCTGCAATGTTTATTACAGTTCTATGTTAATGTATTTTCAAGTTATTGTTTGATAAATGGTACAAAAGACTATGAACTCATTTACTGTTTTGAAGTCCTAGTTGAGAACAGAAATGCACACAAGGAGTTGTGATGTATTTGATAAGACAGTAGTTTCATTTGAGCATGAATATACATCAACAACTTGATATCTTCCTCCCTTATCTGTATCCCTTCGTTCTCTCAAACTTCTATTATCCTCAAAGGTTCGTCTAGTCTCTAAAACGCTGACGCTTCAAAACAAGTAGTCTTTGCGAAGTTACAAGTCTAACACGTAATTTTGATTAAGTTACGATTGGAAAATTGTTTTTCTTTATCTAATGCAGCATTTTATAACCTGTACGAATGTTTTCCTAAGAAAGGGCTGCTTTGAGTTCTAACTACATTCTCTGAGGACTCATCACGTTATAACATTCCAGAAAACTTTGATTATGTTAATTGTTTTCTTTCATAGTGAAGCATTATCACATTTTCTGCATATTATTTAACTTTATTTCTAATCCTTATATCCAAAAACAAATTCTTTTCATACTTTATTGTAGTCTCCTAACCATGTGGCACTGGGTATTTACATTTCGTTTTGTAATATCTAAAATCAAAAGTAAAAATATGAGATGGTAAATGATTGTTTTATCCCATATTTCTCTTGTGAATCCTTAGTTAAGTCCTATTAAAAATACGAAAATAATTTTTCTGTCAATTTAATTAATATTAAAGCAGGGTAAACTTAGAACTATCAAAAGAAGTGATAGGTTTTTGCAAAAATTGGATTTGTCGACACACAAAAGAACAAAAGCAGTGACAACACAGGGAGTGGTTACTACAGAGTTAATTCTGAACACCTTGACTTCTAATTTCCCATTTGGGTTCCAACTGCTTTGTCTTCTTATCGGGTTACTTCAATATCACCCCTTTATTTTTTCCCCGTGATCCTTGTTTTAAGTAAGTCTATTTTAAACCTTTTATATAGAAAATAATTAGGTATTCACTGCCCAAGACTGTAAACAGAATAGTATCCCTTAATATAATCACACTAATTTGTAAGAGTGGAGTTATGCACATTATGTAAACACAATATTTATATGGATTAATTTATATCTTTGAAAAATATATTTACTTATAAGCCAATTTAATTAGTTTTTTATTAGCTTATCATAAAAACTTTATAATAATCAGAAAGAGAGAGAGAAACTTATGTTTACACTATAAATATAATCTTTCATATTTATTAATAGGCCATTAATTTTGTTTTGTAATGCCGATGAGAATTAAATAAAAGTCAAATTATTTGTGAACTTTGTATTTCTACAAAGTAGGATTACAATTAATATGCCTGTATGGATTCATTACTTATGATAATAGTAATTTTCAGGCATACATAAATATTACGTTATAATATTTAAATGAAAATTGTATTATAAATGTTACATGGTTCAAATTTTTCCAGTAACTTTGTTGGGTCTGATGGACTAACGCCGCGGGTTATAATTTGCTAACACCTGAACTAGGTTAATTCAGGTGAGGTGAAATCATCTATCAGTGGATTATGGAATCAAGTCTCTGTGAATGCTATCAGGGTATCAGCACTATATCGGTGTATTGACCAACCAGCGGTATTATTGTTATTGATCGATTTAGCAGCAGAAGTATGCAAATGTTCCAAGCACAGGGGTTATCTGTCAAGTAAGGTCCAATTCCTATATGAAATAAACCACTGTAGATTTGTTTCAGAAAACTTTTTCTATTTAATTCTGTACATATTTTTCTTCTTTGTACATAGTTTTAATTTCTGTTTAAAAATTTGACGTATTATTGTATGAACATTTGTATGCCTAAATTATAGACGCCAACCACCTGTGAAAATATCCAATCCCTCTTTGTTACCTTCAAGATAACGGAACAAGTGGAAATCGCTCGTTGATATGCTAAGGCTGTCCAATGAAGAATGAACTGACAGAATTAGTTTTGGCAGTGCCGTATAGTAAGTACCAAAACCCTATCTGTCAGAAGACCGTGTTGCCTTGTCAGAACAAATTGCTGCATTGTAAGTCGAATTGTAGTCAGCAGCGTAGAAAGTGACTGCATTACATGTTGTCCTTTGCAACATGACTCGAATAACATGGTTGTCGTGTTTCTGACAAAAACATTGTTCTAGACTTTGACTAGTAACGTTATGTGATGCCATTCCGCTGACTGACATTTAGACTCTGGGGTTGTCAGAAAGATACGTATTGTCCATTCTGACAATGTCATGGGATCCATGAAAGAACCACATTAATAGAGGAGCCACAACACTTTCTGTCACCCATCCAACATTAACAACGCCTAATATGGCTTGACTCTTGTGGTCCTATGAAAGGTGGTCTCTATAAAAATATTTCATTCATATGTTCAGAATATTTTATAACGAACTTGCATCTATCAAATCAATGGCAAAGTAAATATTATTTTTGATTAAAGGACTAGAAGACTATTTATTGATTCCTACTTCTGTTGACATTATATGATTGAATTGTTTTCATGCAATTCAACTATTATTAAAATGTCTAATATTTTGTAAAAACATTGGTTTATTTGAAATAGGAAGCTTTGAGAATAATAATATGTGGATTTAGGAAGGGAGTCATGAATAAATCAAGATTCAGAACATCTCAATCAAATGATTAGCCAGGATTAGTAATCAAAAGGAAAATTAATGCATGGCAACTAGCCCAGGGGTGAGTGAAAGGCTACGTAAACAAGGTCCACACACTGCCTGGTGAGTCATGCCCTGTTTTGATCCGTACTTAAAACCCGATTACGAAATAAACATAGCAGCCTCACACACTGATATATAACAAAGTGAAGAGTTCATTAGAGTCAGCTAAGACAGAAGAATCACCTGCTTATGTAAATTAAAGAGAGAAGACTTGTCTAAGACTGTTTAACTTACTTAAGCCATCAAGTCGATTACCTACATGTAGTACTTGCAAAGTTTCGCTTCAGTATAATACGATTTGTTTTAGTAAATTAAAGTTTAATTGCATTTTCTTTGTTTGTTTGTTTTAAACAAACAAAGTGTTGATTAAGTTAAAGCACGGCAAGTTGAAAATACGAGTATAAACACGACTTTGTTTGTTTGATATTAATAGTTTAAAAGTAGAAGGGAATATGACCTGTCAAACTTGTGCCCAGAGTTTTGGGGTTTGAGGTCATTCACGCATTGCACTACGATGAAAGTCTCTGATTGAACCTCTGTCACGCAAAGCTGTTTAGATCACAGAAAAATGTAATAAAATGTAAACTGCAACCAAGATTTGGATTCAAATAAACAGATTACGTCTACTCTTACAGCAAGGAATAACATCTAAATAATATTTGTAAATGGATATTCTCTGCTAACCGTGAATAGGTCTTTAACCAAAAAAAAAACAAAATTTGTTCAGGATGGTCCTATGTTTTTGGAAATTGTTATAGCAAGGTTTTGTTATTGAAGAAGTTCAAAGAAAAAGATTTCCATTCAATTATTAAATATAGAAATACCTTTAGCTAAAGAAGAAAAAAAAAAGGAAAGTTATGGTCAAAGGTTAAGTATTTGTTTAAATTTACCAGCACAAGGATATTACGAAGTATATTCATTCATTATAGACATAAAGAAAATCTGGTGTGAAACGTCACGTAACTTTTAAATGCCTAATTATAAATAGTAGAAGATTTTCACTCTCTCTCTCTTTTTCTCTCCTCTTTCTATTGAAGTTTAATCAAATCATATAGCCTTATGGTTTAATAACCCTAGAGAGGGGAGACAAAGATAAAGGTCATTGACCTGCTGAAGAAAGATTAAAATTATAAATTTATATAATTAAAATGATAAAATTATGAATCTATCATTAATATCAGGGGTTACATTACTGTTTTTTAAAATAACTGAAAAAAGTAACAATTCGTAAAAATATGTTAATGTTTTATTTAATTAACAAATAGTTCAAAAAAAATTATATCATAACATATGTGTATTGTTGATAATTGAAGTCAAATAAATGGAAAAGGTTGTGCTTAGAAATATTTAAAAAAGTAATAAAGGTATTATATGGTAGGCTGGAAAGGAAGGTATGAATTATTAAGTGACCTATAGGTCAATAGTCTTCAGTTTGGGCTGGCAAATAAGGGTTTTGCTTAACTGGGTCAATAATATACTGAAATCCTTGCCACATATGTGCCCGTAGCTCTGGCGAATCCATTCGATTTGATATCTTTCCTATTGACCCCTCTCTTGCTCCAGTCATGTTATGCATTCATAAGTTTTTATACTTGTCCTAACCCTTTCAGATCATTTCAAACAAACCTACTTTTTTTTAAGGATACAATTCTTTATAGTGCTTCTTGCATTACTACAGTTCTTTAACATTTATACTAATGCTATAGTACCAAAATATCTATACTAATACAATATTATGTATATTATGAAACGGCAAGTTAACTCAAGTTTTATGGGGCTCAATTCTGGAGTAACATTTTATTACAATAATATTGCAAAAATATTAGTTAAAACTTTAAAATGATAGAAAATGTTAAATTTTAATTTCTGTTTTATTCATGCATTTAAAAAGTAAAAAAAAAATAGGTAATGTAGAAAAATAAGTAAAGATATATTATTAAAAAATGTAATTAATACTGTAGTCATGGCTTGTGTAATGAAGTATGTAAAGGAAGTAATGATAAGTAAAATATAGAACTGCTTGCGGAGAAATGAAAAGATTTGGGCCAATTACTAAATAATTTAGACTAAACTATAAAAAAACATGGTTCTCATTCGCTCTTTTCTAGGTGTGATACTCTAATGGCAACTTGTACAATGTTTTATCAAAGGAAACTCTGCATTTTGAATATTTCATAACAAATCAGGAAGAAAAGATGTAGTAGAGGGTGATGGAGAAAGTAGATATACTTGCGCTCCCACTATTCAGTACAAGGTTTTCCTGCATGATAAGTAACTCATGTTTATTTGTAGTAAACTCTTTCAACTGTTGAGTTCATTATGATACTCTCCATGAACTCTCATGTTTCTTTCTAGCAGAAGTTTATTGAAGCAGAACCTATGACTATGTTGTGGCCTGGCATCCCCCAGCATGTGTGCAAACTCATTTCAGACCACTGATCAGAAACTCTCTGGCTTCTAAGCGAGTAGTTCATCCATTGACAATATCAAATATTAGTTATTAACAACTGGAAATGTCGGTATGAGTTTTTTTAAAGAAGATTATGTTTTTCAGCATTTACTTATAAATTATGTATATGGACTGTTGCTATGAAATATATCACTAAGGGTCACTTTAGTAAGTAATTGTTGCTGCAGTCATTTTGACAAGAAGCAATCCCATAGCAAGGCTTCACTCCACGCTGAAGGACGATTAGGTACAATATTTCCGAACATATCGATTTCTACAGCCTCAGCAAGCAGAGTTCTTCAGGTATTAGAATCAACTGAATTTCTATTGAGAAATAATCCCGCGCATAATTATATATAAATGGAACTTTGAAAAGTTAAAATTCAAATTCTTTTAATTGTAGGATAAAAAGCTAATGAAATAGACTCCAGATATAAAAAATTTAATCGTATAAACAACACGTTTCGAACACGTAGTGTTCTTCTTCATGCATTAACTAAAACATACAATGTCATCAGAGAGTTGTATAACTCTCACAGGGTCAGAGAGTTGTATAAATCTCTGATGAGACACTACGTATTGAAACGTGTTGAATATACGATTAAATATTTATATGTGGACACTATTTCATTAGCTTTTTACCCTTCAATGAGTAAATACCACATAATAACTGATTGCACTACGTTAGAATTGTTTTAAGTCTTTGAAAAGAAATGCTTTCCATACGAATGGTGGGATGACTAACAGGAAGAGGGTTATTTCAGAAAGACCTGCTTGTTTTGGTACAAGAGCATTGCCCTCTCACATGACAGTGCGATGCAGTGATTAATGGTTCTAAGAACCTGGAAGAGATGATTTACCGACGATTATAAAACGTTCAAAATAAACATCAATTCTAGAAATAAAGGCATAAATTCTTTTCTTGATTACATATCTAGATCTTGCAATCATGATGAATCAAGCTGAAAATAACTACAAAGACTGAACAAAATGCGAAACAATTACAGTGTGTCTGCTCATATATCTATTCTAATACTTACTACTCAAACTCTAGTTAACTTAAGAAACTTCATAATAATAAAAACATAAAACTAAAAAGAAGACTTCAGTTTTTCATTTTCGGAGTCTGTTTATGTCATCAAATTTTTTCGTTGTTTATATATGGCTGAAAATAAAAAGAGGCTATGGTCAGAGCATCTCATGGAATGAAGCGTCCTCGTCTGATCAATCTATACACTGCATCTGTTTATCAGCCTCAAACCATCAACCTCCAGATCGAGACGTGGACTAAACTATACACTAGCTCCAGATGTGAAACTATCTATACTCTATCTCTAGTTGTAGAGTAATCTATACTCACGCAGCAGTCTATGTACTACCCCTCAGACAAAGAGCAATTTATGCAGTACCTGGCCACGTGGGTCAATCAATACACTACTTCCAGATCTGAATAAATCAGTACAATATCTTCAGATTAATATGATGATGTCAACACTCCAAGGAAGACACAAACAGAGATGTAGAGTTGCAGAAATACCGTTTACTGGATTCAGAGACTCATTGAAAATGGTAACCTGATTTATAAAAGTTACTGCAACAATATTACTCAATATTATGGAGCAAAATATCTGCAGATTGTTATTGCCAGACGGCTTTACTTGGAGGGAAAAGTTTAACATCATTTAGAACACTATTGATTCCAATCATTCATTCCATAGAAATAACTTCCAGATAAGTTAGTGAGTTGTACACATGGGCTGAATTTAATCGACAAATCGTATTTAGATGAAGTTTTGAAGGGTGTTGCCAAAGCACAAGAGAGGAACTTATTTATTCACTCCCTCTCTCTTGCTTACATACACACAAACATCAATAGACGCCATTGAAAATAGAAACATTCGTGGCCCAATTGCAGAAGAAATAAAAAATATATAGATTCTCTAACATATCATAGAATTGCAATAACTTGTTTGAGAGCATAGTTAGAAAAGAATTAGAAAGAACTGGTTAAACAATTAGCCAATTGTAAGAGAGTGACAGGGGATGAGGTAGTTAGGTAAAAAGAGCCATCAATCACACACATAAAAAACATTTTAGCCAACATGAGCCAATGGAAATGACAAAATGATTGGAGAAGAGCAATAAAAGTAGGATAAATCCAACTATTCATTCCAGTAATAGAGTACATATTGTAAACAAAAATATCTGTTTATTAATAAATTATAAATTAACACAAGTACTGACTGACCAAGGACTGAAGTAAACATATTTCAACAGATTTCAAATGATACCTGAAGATGCGTGCATCTGCCATTGTAGTACGTTTCAGGCCTTCTCTCCTACTGCCCTATAGTTAATAGATCCTCTACGGTGGTCAATTCAGTATGTTGTGGCAACGGTAGATCTCGGTCAGATCAAATCTTTCCACGCAATAAATAGTTCAAATCTTTTATGATTTTTATTATCAAAACTGGGTTGGATACATTGTAATATGAATTGCATTAAGCTATTAGAGACTATTCATTATGGTGATAATTTGTATGTACTTCTCTGATAAGCATTCTTAAAAAGTTTAATGAATTATAATTATATAACATGTTATGTTAGAATCAAAAATTCCAATGTTGCAGGGATTACGTGGATAGTAGATATACGCACACAGACAAAGCTTTGTTATATAACTTATTTCTTTACATCCTTTGTATTACAAAGTGAATATTTGATTCAAAGCTATCGCATATCTATTGTTAGGAAATGTGGAAATATGGCTGAAAAGAAGAACCCTTTCGCATAGTTGCTGGGACTTTGTGAGAGGGCAGATCCAAGCCAACATGACCTAAACGCTTTTAATACCTTTACAATAAAACTAGTTATTTCATCACAGCTTTTTCTAAGAAATAACTTTTTTGAAGCAAGAAAAGCATTGTGGGAAATATTAAAATTATGTTTGTATGTGTATAAATATCACTAATACATAGTGCATAAGTGCGATTAAGCTAAAAGCAGGTTATGTTTTATAAAGAAAAAAAAACAAACTAACAAACTTTGTAAGATTATATAATTTATAGCCGTATTATATTCTTGAATAAAACAAATATATATAACAATGTAAACCGAATTCCCCTCTTTAACTAGGAAAATCATACTGAACCCAACAATACAAATATGTTACTGATCAAACCACAATATGAAATGGGAAAGCAAGACTAAGATCTTTAACCGTAATAAGCGGTCTTCGTCACGGGTGGGTTTTTGACTCTGGCGAAGACCACTTGTTACGGTTGAAAGATCTTAGTCCTGTTTTCCCATTTCATATTGTGGTTTGATTTTTGATTGTTATTTCACGTGTTTATGTGAAACCTTTTTAAATATGTTACTATATACTCAAAATAATAAATTAGTACTATATAAGTTTTTCTATAATATACACTTGTACTTGTTTTATTTAAGTATAATACCATAAAACAAATAAATGTTTATTGTATTCATTATTATATTTTATACATATAAAAATTATACAGTTAAAAATAATGAAAACCACTTTTATGAGTGGAATTCAAATAAATATGGTTTTTGTCCAATCACATTCGAGATATATACCAAGAGCACTATACTTGATTGAAACTTAATAACGAAAAAAGATATAATAAAGGATTGATTTATTTATGGAGGGAACGAGTTTGCGCATCGCTCGCAAATCTCATTTATGGCCAATAATTGAAAATTAATATCATTTCACGAATTCAATTAATATATTTTGCTTTTGTTACACATATTGCAAAATATCGCTGTATAACGATATGTTTTCACAAATGGTAATAACTTTTTAATGACGTGCTTAGAAACGGTAGAATACACTTCAACTAATTGGTAGAAACTAAACATATATGTAGTACGAAAGTTTCATTTGAGTTTTGAATCGGTGTAAATATTTATTAATTTGCATGTTCAGTAATTATTAAAAGATCCAACTCTAGCCCGTCAAAGTAATGATTGCTCATCCAATTAAAATTTATATCGTTGTTATAAAAGGAATTTTAAAATCAATTTTTCGATGTTTTTAATGTTTATTATCTCTTTTGTGATATAGAGAAATTCAATATTATTCTCCTTGAATCTACTATAGTTATAAATAAATAATTGAGAAATTTATTTATAATTAATTAACGAATAAAATTGCCAAATGTCAATGAATAAGATTTGTTCTGAATTTGTTACTGTGTTTTAGTCTTGAGCTACATTGTTGTTGTAAGAACAGCATGTTGTGACTTGTAGCTAACTCATTCCACATGTAAGAGTAGCAGCTAAGAAAGCAGGTTGCTGAAATACATATCAGACATATTCATATAAAAAGCATTATTTTCCAGAAATAATTTTAAAGTTATTTTTAGTCATTAATATCATTTTACTATTTACTAAACAGTAAAAACTTAAGGTCAAAGCAGGGTAGAAACTTGGAATGCTTTTTGGAGTTCAATCAAAATTATATTTAAATAAATAAACAAATAAAATCTGTTGACTTTACATTGAACATACATATTATTTCTCTGATGTACTATAGCTTTACAACGGAATCAAATAAATACTGAAATAGCATCCATCAGAAATCGAAAGTTGTAGACATTTGTAACGCTACTCTATTCTTATTATGCAATTACTGAGTTCATTAGTGAACTTGCTGTCATTAACGTTGCCTTCGAAACAGTGGACTAGGAGTGGAGTCATGCGAGAATTCTGCTCTCCTGACACTGTAATTCCCAAACAACGTCTATTAGGGACCAACAACCTCAACGGTTTTTCTCTCTTTGTCTGTCTCTCACTATCTCTCATTTCGGAAGGCATATGTACTATTCTGTTTTAATACCAATAAAGTCTGAAATAAACTTTTTGATGCGTCATATCATCTAATCTTTTCAAACTATATCGTTTATATTGTTTTCTCCATTTTTTGTATAAATACTCATAAAAAAAAATTAGAGCCAATACTATTACATTACTATAACTAAATATAATATCAAACTCGTTCTCAAATAATACAGTTTTGCTTGTAATTAATTTGGCTATTGCGTCGACATTATGTCCAACCGTCTGTTAGGGTATTATGGAACACATAGATAAGATATATATTTTTTTAGTTATCAGAAGCTTGAAGTCTTTCTTCTAAAATATTCTGGCATTTTATTATTAGCTGGAAGCCTGTGTGTTATGAGGCTCTTTGCACCAGGTTATGCCTGTTTTATTGTGCTTTCTTTTGTCATATCTAAATACAACTTCCAAATTCAAGTCCTTTAATCAACTCCATTTTAAAGTACCCCTCACTTTTATTGGTTTTAGGTATGATTGTCAACAATCACTAGCTTCTTAATAGCTATTTCATGCATTAATATACAAGCTTTTGAAAGACTTTAACCTGCAAGCCACTGGGCTGATACCTTGGTGCCTTAGAAATGGATTATAACAGTGATTTCTCATGTTTCACTTTTTAAACACAAATCAGTATATGTAATTTTTATTTATGTTGCTATAAACACTTTGTTGTCTAGTGTTCACTTTCAAGAAGACTTTCATATTACACGGTTATGTTTAAAGAAATGCAGAATATACCTCAACAAAACAGAAAACATGATGTTTCTTTCATTACTGATGATCATCGTAGGGTAAAAATTCTAATGTAGTGCAATCAGTTATTATGCGGTATTTACTCATTGTAGGGTAAAAAGCTAATGAAATGGTCTCCAAATATAAAAATTGTATGTGATTATCATCGCTCAGAACTTGTTGTCACAAATAGCCACTGGTCTCCTGATGTTAAGAACATTACAAGATTGTTTATTTCTGTCAATATTTCTTATAAGTTGATTTATTGATTTACTTTTGTTTGTTTTAATAAAATTTGGAACGTTTATTTTATTTTCACGTGCATTTCAAGCGGTTTGTATTATTCATTAATAATAAATTACTCACTTCTTATAATGTATTGGCATCAGTATGTACTTGTATTGACTCGGTATAGTCATCACCTATCATTTCATAAAAAAAATAACTAATAAATAATAAAAAAAAAATTATTTAATACAGTAGTCAACACAATTTTTAAATCCATTTTTTGGCTCTAAACACCCTCTTTGTATTTCCCGACAAGTCCTGTTTCAAAGAAGCCCATTTAGCCGTTCCATTGTTGAGCCGGTTATTAATTTGCATACGCGCTGATGTAGCAGGCTGTATATTAACAAGGCTGTGGCTCTCTGCTCATATCGCTTTTAATTTCCGCTGGTATCTGTCCCAAGTTCCTCACAGAGATTGAGCAGTCTGTATTTATTCGTGCGCTCCAGTGACGTCATCCTCCACTCCGCTCTCAAGCTGTTTGGATAAATCAAAATTATTGTTTAATACTAGTAGATTTTCAAAAAAGATGAAATAATAATGCATTTTGGCATTCGAGTGTTTATAATTTTTAAATATCATAACTATGTCCACATCTAATGCAATAATTACTTTTTATTGTTCTGGTATTTTATAATCAGACATTTAAAGGAGCTAATGAAAATCGAAAACTTATTCATTATTTAATTTATTTCCATATTACTTTAGAAAAACATTTATAACAATCTCATACTTTTGAGTTATTAGAAAACAAAGAATATAGTGGACCTGGTAGATTTTAACGGTGGCATACTAAGTATTTGTAATTACTTTCACTCAGTTATACCTAGCAGCTTTCCAGAGATGTAAGTCACTGCAGGATAAGTATTCCACCATAGTAGCTGTGTGTCAGATAGTTTTGCGAGTACATAAGATAAAGGTCTAACTGCCCTTAGGTCATATCAACATTCTTAAGAGTATCCGCCGGATACTATAATCTAATCCATGTGTAAACGGTGTGAAGGTCCGTGTTCTATTTTACAAGCTTCTAGTCTTTCTTGCTTAGTTTCTTACATATTAAGAAAATTATTGAAAATGTTAAGATTCTTATATAAATATGTTTGAAACAAATAACCTTTAGAAGTATAAGAAGTATGTAACAAAAAATTATATGTGGAATATTTTATAAAAAATAAATGAATTTGCTATATCTTTCATATGCACTGTGGTTATGACGAGGTATCATGAAGGATGAATACCTCACTGTTATTCGTATTACTGTGAGGTTCGTATTACTGCACTGTGGTTATGACGAGGTATCAAGAAGGATGAATACCTCACTGTTATTCGTATTACTGTGAGGTTCATATTACTGCACTGTGGCTATGACAAGGTATCAAGAAGGATGAATACCTCACTGTTATTCGTATTACTGTGAAGTTCATATTACTGCACTGTGGTTATGACGAGGTATCAAGAAGGATGAATACCTCACTGTTATTCGTATTACTGTTAGGTTCGTATTAATGCACTGTGGTTATGACGAGGTATCGAGAAGGATGATAACCTCATCGTTATTCGTATTATGCCTCTGCGAAAGCCAACCTAAGGCAGAGACGTTTTTAAAAAGCACACTAGTTGACTTATGTATGTAGTGAAGAAAGTGTAAGGATATCAGAGAAATGACTGAGATCTATTAAGTTGAACAAGCAATGTTCAATCTATTAAGTTGATCAATCACTACTATCTGACTACCTCAGGAATGAAAGACTAATATCTCCCATTTAGATGTGTACATTATACTTAAATGAGACATTATATATTATATACCCAAGAAGATTGATATTAAATTTACTTGTAGTTGAGTGTAGGCCACTCCAGATTTTTTTTTGTAGTAATTAAATTCAATTTTTTTCACCTGTTTTGAACAAAATGTACAGAATATTAATAGAAAAAGTCAATATAATCAAACAAATAAATATCTTTTCCTTATCCTTATATATGCATAATCAGGTTTATTTTTTAAATCTTCCATTTTTTTTATTATTATTATAATTCAACTACTCTTCGAGGGGTAACAATAGTGATACATACTACATAAAAGTGAAATAACATAGTTGATAAACCACCCATCGGTAGTACTCCATATGCATAGATTGTTTAGATAACTTCCAATTAGTCTTGACAGTTACTATTTCTAATAGATCTCGAGGCCTACATCTTTTTAGCCTTCTAATAGGGTTGGTATGAATCTGATAGGATGATAATTCCTGATAATTTTAAATCATGGGTGATATAAAGATGATACTATAGCTCTCTCTAATAACCGCTAAAGAAAACAACTAATTCCTTGATTCAACTAATATGCACTAAAAAGGAATGCTATAACGCTATTCCAGCCTGGAAGGCCCAACATACCCATGCATACCCAACATATTTAGTCTATGAAACTTAAACTTAAACCTCACGTCGTACAGACCAGACGTCAAAAGGTTGACATTAACATAAAATATTAGAAAAGGAAAGATACTGAGAGGCAACGAGATGAAGTATTTATACTTTGCGGAGTGAATCCCCCCCACGGCCATCATCTCTATTACTATGTAAATGACCTTCTAACAGTCCACTAAAGTTGTCTTTATAAAATATAAAAAAAACCCCAACCTCAATCAATTATTCATCTTAATTCACCTCAAAGTTTTGCATTTTAATATTAGACCCTTCAAGTTTTTATTCTTAAAAAACGTTTACCTTTTAATGTTTTGAATTGTAAATTTTTTATCAAACAAATTAGAAACTTTTCAGTATAAGTATAAAAAAGTATAATTTTTATATTGATATGTAACATAGTTTGAATTTGTGGGTCAGAAGTCCATCACCAGACTAGGATAGATCTGAGATAATATATAGTAGAAGAGAATACTGTGAGATTCAGAGAAGTCATTTGAAATGCATATGTTTGTCTTCATTTGTACCTCATCTTCAGTAAGTAGTTTTTATTCGTTGGCAGAAGTCCATTACTAGACTTGGGCAGATACATTCTAACGTATACTTGATTGAACGACTGATAAGATTAGAACTAAAACAACTATTACAAGAGATATGATGTATCGACAGTAGCTTCTTGTCACGTTTTTTTTAAAAAAAAACAATAAAAGTGATTTTAAGAAATCTAGGTGTAAAGGGAATAAGATTCTCGATCATATAAACTCATAAAATAGAAAGGTAAAATAAAGTTAAATACGAATAACTTTATTGAAAATATGAAATATTTGAGTCGATTAAAACATTTTTTCTCCATCAGTTAATTGCAAAATATTTCCATTGTTGTAACTGAAGCATTATAATCTTAAATAACTGTAAAAGTATAAAGTTGGTGTTTCCTCCTGAAAGAAACCAGAGTTAAAAAAGTAATCTATATTAATCAAACTGTTAAAAAAACATATTTCATTGGAAATATATCTCTGACAAGATTTTATATAGAGTGAATATTCAGTGAAGAGAAATCGAAAGCTAAAACCATTTATTTACATTCTAGCTTTATCTGTCAGTAATAAATATATTTTTAAGGATTATTTTCTTTAGATTTTTAAAGATCAGTTAGCACCCGATTTTATTCCTACAATGGCAACAATAAATTAAATAAAATTCATTTTTATATATCGTTACAGAAAGTTAACATTTTTTCATTTGTAGAATCCTTATGGTAGGTGATTTCATTCTAAAAAAATTTAGCAGACTGTTTTTAAATGTAATTAAAGATATATTAACGACACTAGGGAAAGTGATAGTATCTACAATAGATGGCTTTTTTTCCTTTGTGCGTTTGTTCTTTTCGAAGCATCATCTAATATATATAAAATAATATTCCTTTAAATTGAGAAATAATGAACCCAAATCTAATATATATTGTTAAAATTGAGCAAAGTTTTATGCATTTTTGTTAAAAAAAATTCTATTGCTTTGAAGAAGAGTGACAATCAAGTGGAAATAAAGTTCCATTTCTCTGAGGTTTAACTTTTTACTTGAATATTTTTAATTAATTAGAATTGTATACAACCTTTCCAGGATCAATATTAATTAATATTAGTAATTTCATCGTCATGAATAAGTCATTTTAGAATGACTTGCAACGGATAAGACAGTAATAGAGATTTATACATATTATTTGCACAGATGTCACAATAAGCACATAAAGTCATAAGGTGATTTTAAAATTAAGGAAATAGCAGAAAATCTCACGAAATGTGAAAAAAATCTAAAGCCTTTTGATAATTGTCAAGAACTGAGGGGTTCTAAAGCTTTTGCGCATTTTTTATTTTTCCAATGGATTTGTTATGATTTCTTTAAACTATGTATTTAACAAATACAAAAGACAATTTGCAATCAAAAACAATCTTTAACATACATAAGTTTATGTATATCATAAAGTATATACATAACTCATGATAAAGTATTACTGTTTAATATAAAGTATATCAGTAACATACTTCATAGTAAAAAAGTATATAACTGAAAAGAGTAAATCTGAATGCAGTCAATTTCTTCCACTTCCACTCAAACTCTCATTGCTAACGTTTCGATTTTATTCAAAATATTTTTCAAATGTAAAAGTAGGAATATTTAAAAATGAACGAACTATTACAAATTACATTATTAAAACAATATGATTTGTGACTAAAACAAAAAAGACTAACACTCACGATTTTCGATCATTTCAAATTTGTTGCTGTCTTCAAGTATATAAGGAACAAGTTTTAACAACAAAAAAGTAAAATTTAAATTAAGCTTCAAAATACGATTTTTTGCCTTGACAATTTTTATTTGATATGAGAGGCATTTTAAAAGGCGTGGAGAAGGAAACACAGGTCTGTTCAAGTCAAAGTAAACAAATGACTTCAGGAAGAAATAAGAAAAGCATTATCTTAGCTATTCGCTGGACACCCTTTGTAGACAAGGCTATTGTTATCGTTAATGCTGAATCCGATTTGAATGAAAAATAACTAATCTCTGTATGATTTAATCGTTAAATTTAATTTAGGATGATTTTCTTAGCATTATTGATCTTATTTTTTGTTGAATGCAACTCACCAGAATTTATAGGTTTGTATTTATTTACTTCACGATTACTGTTTACACTGATTTAAGTAGGAGCCAATTCTCATATTTCTTCAAATCCATCATGGCGTCATTTTTTACACTCGTAAGCGTAAACGCTTAAACGCTTTCAATCGGAGTTAAGAAAAACATGGTCATGTATAGAAGTTTAAAAGTAATTGTATTTATTAGATTACTGAGTGATGCACAAATGTGAATTTATTTTTTGTTCGCATAAGTGTTTGAAAACAAAGAATAAACAAGTCATCTCATCAAAAAGAAAGTTAGTACACAGTTTAAAATTATCTTCTATTTTATTTACTTCATGGCGTTAAATTATATCTATTAAATGATGACCAACAAAATTATATTGAGAAATAATACACTGCATTAAAGTAATGGAAAAAAATGAAAATCATCTTTCCTAATTAGGGAAGGAATTACTTTTAACTACATAACCCTACTAAAACTTTCAAACAATTTTAAAACTGACTCATTTAAATTAATATAAAATTGATGTGTAACTTACAAAGAAGTTATTCTTACAAAAAATAATGTAATATACTCCATTTAATTATTTTTAATTGTTTAGAATATCAAATAATTAATTGCTTTTTTATTTATTAGTAAGAACAGATCCAATTCTTATCTTTTAATATTAGAAAACAAATTAGAGAATAGTAGTGTTAATAATTATATTTATAGAAATAAATATTACAAATATTAGTAAAAATATGTTACAATATGAAAAATGATTATGTTTTTAATGAACTTTTAATTTTTTTTAATCAATGTTTCAATGCAAACATTAAGAAACTGTTAATTTTTTGTTTTAAACTAATTTAATAATCTAGGTTAAACCTGGTTTTGTTAAGTATAGTTTAAATTAAATTGACTATATCTTGCAAATTGTTATTAAATAATTATTAAAGTTGGTACTGCTTTTAATTTAATGATAGGTAAATAAAGTTTATTTATCACTAATTATAACTATTGATAATTATTAATATATTGATTGTTACATAACTATATAAAAGTGAGAACCTTCTTATATAGTCATTTCTTGGGTTTCTTGTATACCTTATATTTGTTGTTTTTATATTATTTAACTGTCAAGTAATAGTTCATTAATGAAGTAATAGTAATTATTAGTAGCTTACTCATTAATAGATTTAAAATTGAAATCCATTTAACATTTCTGTTAAACTCCACTGTCTCCACAGCTTTATGCTAACTTTCCAAAGATCCGCATACAGTCATATGTTTCTTTACTTACATAAAAAACCTACTTTTTTAGTAATTTATAATTTACCTAGACATATCACATTTGAAGATATCGGATAGGACCGATTGTTGGATAAACTAAGTTGTATTTGTATTTTTCAAATTCAGTCGTCATAAGTTTGTGTTTTTAATGTAAAACTACAAATTGAAAAACACTTAAATATCAAGTGCAATCATGGAGAATACTATTTCATCTTGTAATACTTGAATACTTGTATGTTCTTTAAGTAATGTAATATAGGTGACATACCTGAATTGGTGTTTTATATACTACAATTAGAGTAAAGTTTTTATTTTAAAATCATTCTGTAGTGTTTAGGAACCTTTAATATTAAAGCACTGTATTGAAAAAAGTTCTCTTAGAGGTCATGGACTTAGATTAATAGGGACTAACAAACTGTGGATTTCACAACCTCTGAAACCTCCTAGACTTGTATAAATAAGTAAACTTTTATACTTCGCTATACTTTAAAAGCATTTAATTGAAAAAAATTATCAAAACACTTACTTACCATTTATTCCATTAAAGTGTTTTGATTTTTAAATCAAAACTAAGCTTAATATCTAAATGTTTAAAATATATCAAAGGTTCAAGAAAGAAATATTGTCCATAGCATTTAAAATAATTCTAATATTCATACCCATACAATAATACTTTCCTGTAAAAATTATTATAATATTTCAAATCAAGAAACGAAAGTATGAATGGAAAATCTAACATTAACTCCAACAATTAACTTTATTAATAAGATATAATTTAGCTGATCGTAATTTAGCTATGTTAATGACTGATTTAACCTTAAGTGTTGGCTTCATTAATAAGCAAGTTAATTTAATTTCTATTGGTGGAAGTATTGAAGATAAGTTCACTAAGTAGTAGTATAACGGAAGACAAAATGAAAATATTTGATGGTTAATTCACTACAGGCTTATTGCACTAAATCTTTTTCAAAAATTTCATTCAAGCCAATGGAAAAAGGTTACCAAAAAAATTACTTTTTTGTAAGTAATATAAAGTAATTACTTTATAAAGTAATATAAAGTAAAGTAAGTAATTTTTTTTTAAAAAAATAAGACACTACTTTATTCACATGAAATTACGGAACATTGGTATGCTTTGAAACTCTATTTCACTGGTTTTCCTGTTTGATCTGTATAAATCAAATTATGGTTCTCTTCGAGAGTGCATATTAATGACAAAAATGTACACGAAATTTTATGAATACCACTATACTCCTGTTCTCTTCGAGAATTTTCGATTATCAATTTACCTCAGTTATTACCATTAGGAAATAGTATATCAAACGTGAGGTAGGAATCTTGTTTTAAAAATAATGTTATCACTATTTTATATGGTAATATTCGCCCATATTATTATATAATATTTTTTACAAGACTTCACAAAAACACGTGAAATAATAATCAATGATCAAATCACAATATGAAATAGGAAAAAAAGACTAAGATCTTTCAACCGTAACTAGTGTTCTTCGCCAGACTCAACAAACCCAACTGAAACACTAGATGCAGAAACATCTTGGTGAGGTGTTGAGAAGAGTTGGAGGGAAAAGTGGTATTATAAAAGGGTGTAAAGTGCAGGAAAGGACAAATGTCGAGAGAGGGATGTTTGGGGAAACAAAGGAGTACAGTAAGAAAGAGTAAAAAAAACCATCCGCTAGTTGTCAACCCTCTTGACGAGACGAGAGGCTATTGCCCTCGTCAAAAAAGAATCAAGTTTGAAGAGACCGTTACTAACGTTTATAATATTTGATCTATTAAATTTAATTAGAGAGGATTCGATATTTCTTAACAATAACTATTGTGGTGTGCAGAAACTGTTAAGTAGGAAATGCTGAATTCACACACACACGCACACACACAAAATGAACTATGAGAAATGCATATTGATGAATAAGTCACTTAAAAGCTGTATATATTTCTTTAAGCCCATACATTACTATAGTAATCCGTAGAAAGTGTTGTAAATGATGGCGAGAGCAGGAATATGTACGACAGTGCGTTGAGTGATTAGGTTAATAATGAATCCAATAGATATTATTGAACCAACACCCTTCGAAATTAGTTTTATTTATTTAATGGTTATAGTTCTTTTTACTACAGATCTTCAAATAAATTGTGCGTCACTGTAATCTTCTACTATTATAAGATTATTATATCTTATTATTATAATAAGATAACAGATAACCTGGAAGCTAGTTTTCATTACTACTTTCATTCGGATATTGCTGCTACAAAGACCCTGAGAATCTCTTTTGAAAATAAATTAAAAAGAAATACAAATCTGACAGTAAGTTTCTTGGAATAAATTTCTGTTTTAGCTACAGCGTGTGTTTAATTACAAAAAAAAAATATAAAGAAATGGAGCTCGTTTTAACAGAAGATTTGGTTTAGACTGTGGTGTTTTCCCCTGAAATAGGGTTTGAAAGGATATCAGAACTATTCTGTCTTAAGAGAGATATCAGAAGTAAAGAAAAACCCCAACTGCAAAGAAGAACATGAGGCAAATATTATCAGAGACCCAGGCAGTTTTATATTTAAGAAAATCCAATCACTGCGCAGTTACAGTGAACAGGTAGAAGCTTAAGAAATATTATTCTACGAAAAGATAAGTTTAAATTTAGCCTTTCGTTTATCAACCTTTTCCAATTGAACATTTTTTTATTATGACTCAATACTTTAAAGTGAGTCAATGATTTTAAACTCCTATTTTCTTTTTATTGGTTTAATTATTAATCAAAAAATATTTTAACTTTATTTTTGTTTCACTTTAACAAATATTATGATTTTTTAAATTTTGGAATCAGTTTTCTCTACTATTATATTATATTAAATATTATATTTTGTACTGTATACATTAATTGGTCATTGAAATCACTGTGAACAAAAAACCCTAGTCGACCTCCCACTACTGGTGAGTGCAATTTAAACCACCTACTGGACCTCACTCCTGCTGAGTGCAATGTAAACTCCTTACTTGGCCCCTCACTCCTGCTGAGTGCCATTTAACAGAGAGCAAAATCAAACATTGCTCAATAAGCTGTATCAATACTTAAATTAGAGTTGCAACCTGGATTTCAAAACTTGCGTGCATATTTGTTTACAGAAATCGTACTGGCTTAACCGTTTGGATGAAATAATGTATTTATTCTGTCAATCCGCATCAAAATATAGACAAAGTTTCATTATTAATTCAAAAATGTTTTCCACTTAATTTTTCATTTTCCCACATATAAGAAGACCTGTAATTTATTTACATTTTAACGAGTACCTTTCAACGGCCAAGGTATTCTTTGGGGACAGGTTTTCGATTCTTGTTACTTCCACTTGGAAAGAATTAAAAAAAAGTTTATAAAAAGATTAAAGTAGAATAATTTAAAATGTTTGCAATTATAGTAGATTGGTATAAGTGTTTTAGCTGTTCAAAGAGTTTTAAATTGTTTAATATGTTCAAGATTCTCAAATACTTTGCAATGTCCAAAGTGATGAAATTTTCAAATGTCTACGGTTAGATTGAATTTGTTACGCCAACTTAAAGAAAAAGCCAAACTTTACTTCGATCCCACTTTCTTCAATTAGAGAAATTAGAAACTGTAAATGAATTAATAACAATCTTTGGAAATTTAATTTTTCAAAACTCGTAATGAATTAGAGCCTTTTATTTTCTTCTATATGAATTAAATTCGTACGTATTTCATAACTTTCGTTCATTTTAAAACTTAAAATTAAAATTTAAATGATTTACTTAATTTATTTTTCATTTTATTTTAATGAGGATAGATATTATGATGTTAAGAGTCCCTATCAAGGTCGTTATTTGTTTATGATATTAACATTTTTTTAACCTTAGTTCTGTTAGCCTGAATGTTTATTGTCTACTTCTGCACAACATTGATTTAGACTATAAAATATATTATTATTAGAAATATAATATACCGTCTTACCTCGTACACTGCTCCTGTGGTAATGACGAAATGCATGAATATAAAATATATATTTGGTTACACTATAACCCTTTAAAATGTTGAAAAAAAAACGTAATGTTAGAAGAGTTATTGGAAAATACCAATTTGTAACAGTAACACATATCATCAATTTTATATAAAAATTTATTTAAAACTTGAATCATTAAACGGAGAATAAAATGTTTGACTGCTTTTTGTTAGCGGTTTCTTTATTAGTTATGATTAATTTAATCCAAAAATATATTTATACTTTCATTTTTATTTATTAAAATAAGAGTTGAACGAAAGTATTTTTAAGTTTCTAGCTGTTGAATTAGCTGAGTAATGTCCTTTCCTAAAATGGTGCGTAAAATCAAGGTACCCAAGAAGTAATTCAAGCATATCTGGCCCCAAATTTTTTTTAAACTCAAATGTTGCATCATGAAAGATTTTAAAGGCGTTACTATAGGTGTTGAGTACATGATAGGGTGCACACACATTTCTGAAGCGGTCAATAAACGTTGGAATATCCGACTGATAATTTACCTAGAAGCCGTTGGAATCCACTATTTGTACTCTCAAAGAGGCAGCATGAGGTACATTTTAGACTGGTATACATTCCGATGATCTGGTAGGAATAATGGCGGAATTCTACGCACTTGTGGTGTTTCAGGACGTGGATATTGTCTGATATGGCCTATGCGCATTCTTTTATACAATGACTAAGCACCTACATAAGCACATTGTGTCTAATACCCATACTGCCTTCCTCGCATCATTCCTGTGAAACGCACATTCTTGCTCCGCTCCAATTGAATTTTTCTATTATACTTCATGCACTACCAGTCTCTCACAATCCACAATACTATATTTCTTACAACAAAATATTTATTTTAAAATTAATAAAAATTCTATAATGACACCAAACTGATAAATCTATCATAATTTAATTAACTTATATATAATAATAATAATCAACAATATGAAGTGGGAAAACAAGACTAAGATCTTTCAACCGCAACAAGCGGTCCTCATTAGGGTCAAAAACCCAACTGATAAATGATCTATTTCACGTGTTTATGTGTAATCTTTTTATGATAATAATAATATAGTGAATAATAACTTATTCGCATAAGAGCTGCAGCATTTCACAATTAATACCAAAATATATTGAATGGCTTTAGTCTTGAAGAAATGTTTAAAAGTAGACACCCCAGCCTTTTTGCCACATAGCTTGAAATTCTTCCAAGAAATTCAAATACTGTCGTCTCGCTTGATAAAAGAGTTTAAATATAGAATATCTTATTTTTGAAAGCAATACTATATTTCTACAGCAGTACTGATCTAAATATAATATATAATAATATAATAGTGTATAATATATGAATTTTCTATAGGTTTTTGTTATTGCGATCTCATTGTCTTATATTCTTTTCCTTAAAACAGGATATATAGCAGAGTTAATATAAATATAACCACTTTGAAATCAGAGCAAAATCTTCAAAAATGGATCTTAGGGCTTTTCGAAAATATTTGATCCTTATCATAGTCACGCGAACGGATGGATCCACTTGACGAGGACTAGTTACTTTTGGCCAAAATATTTTAGTCCAATTCCTGAATTCCTTCCTGTGATTTAGAATTTCATTTCTACTTCACTTGCTTGTTGTGAAATCTTAATCAATCAGTCGTTATAATAATGCTCTTACTTACTACACTTCGTACATTAACAATCATGTCTACTGGAAAAATTGCATTTCCTAAAGTTGTACCTACCAAACTTTAATGCTTTTTATGTGGGTTTGGCTTCTACTAAGCTGAGTCTGTTAATTATATAACATTAAAAAAATTATTATGGAATAGATAATGGCAAATTCTTAAAACAAATTGCACAATATTTTGAAGACAGGTAAGATCAGTGTTTAGGAAAGAAATACAAAGAAATGTTACTGCAAAACATGGATGAAATGAAATAAAGCACAAAATAGGTCCCGATGAGAAGTTGACTTGTATAATTGTTTGGGAAACTTCCTCCAATGAAAAGAGTATAATTTACTACCACTAGAACATTAAATAATTGCGTGTGATATTTAGATAGAATTAGAAGACAAAGAATGAAGAAAACTGCAAGAATGTTGATTTCTTAAAACAGACATTTATAACAAAAAATCGAAATATTTTAGCAAGAAATGATGTTGACCTTCTCTACTAGTCAGATTTATATATTTATTCAAACAATGTTATATAATCAATAATTATATATTATAATTATATAATCAACATTTTAAATATTAATCGTTCTTTGGCTTGTTGATCAGTGCAACACCCTTTTGCTTATTCTAATACGATGGTTACCTTTAGAGATTATGAAGAGACACATCCTGTCTTATTGGTGCTGGAATAACTCCTGGACATAACGCCAATTATTAGATATTATGCACTTAACTTTATCAATTCTGTTTTTGTTTTCTTCTAATTATTATTTATTTTTTTTATTATATTATATGCTGTATTTATATTTATTAACTAGCAGACGTGCCCGTCTTTGATGGGTATTTTACAAAAATTCAGAGATTTGTAGGGATGAGAACTGCTCGTTCATAAAGCCAGTTATTCTGAATAGATGGCAGATCTTGAACTTCGGGAAACACCTTGTCAATTATCTCTTGCTGGGTGCTTAAATGCAAATGAAATTGAAATCAGCTAACAATACCTATTTGTTCTATCTGTATATTTTCAAAATAAATATGTCTGTTAAGTTAGCCAATGACAGCTTAAAAGTTCATAGCTTATCGTCTACGTTGGATTTTTAATCAATTTAAAGCTGAGATAATAAGTTAGAAATACACAAAGCTATTTTTGAAGTTTCAGTTTGCTAGGCCTTATTGTGGCTTAGTTTACTTATAACAAAATTTTGCGGACAAACCAACAAACTGACAGACAGACATTTTTCTGATGGTGGGTTCGGTTTCTCTAATGTTTGAAACTTAAATATAACTTGAAATGAGTCAATTCAAAGCAATGTACAGACAAAACCTTTGTTTTATTTATATAGATATTCACTTTTGCTTCATTTTATTTTTTATTTCTTTCCCGCCCCTGTGAGTCCAATATTATATTTCATACTGTATTGGATGTTGAAGTGTTGGTTCTCTACTAGAAAAACTGCTTCCTCTACTTCACAGAAAACTCTTTTTCAGAGTGTTTGGTCAGTAGCGTAGGAAAAGAGAGGTAAAAGGGTTTGTCTGCTACGGACGACACGTGCCAACAGATAGCATTTGTGAGATTTTGAAAGGAAATAGAAGATATAAACTAAATTAAATCTGTTTTTTTTTTCTAATAAACATAATGAAGTTATTAGGATGGAGCAGGCACCTGTCTGTTCTGTTACATCTCCCTTATCATCTTATCCGCAAGGGGTCAGTACATGAAATTACTAAATATATTTATTAAATCAGTAGCGACGTCAAATCTAATTAACTTATTTTACTCGACTCAAGACTTTTTTGAGTAATTATTAACTAGTTTTAAATTCTTCTGGTTGAATTCAGATCAATTATCATGATACGACTAATAACAGTATGATGTTATTTCTCAGCAAAGTTCATGTACTATCAACTATAATACTTTAATATCTATAGTTCAGAGTAATATTTACACTTAAACAAGCTAAATTAATTTATTAAGTATATAGCATCATAAAAATACATTAATAAAGAATAATACGGTGAAGGCAAGTCGTAACTTTTGAAAAAGATTGTAAAAAAATACAACCTTAGAGTTTTGTGAAAAGATGAGTCAACACTACGAATGACTCATGGGTTATTTCCACTGAGCTTAATAATATCAGAATTAGTAGTAATTCTTCATGCCTTGTATAATATCTGGAGAGCTCGACCGGTTTCGGTTCCTTCTGGTTCCCATCTTCAAGAGCAGCAGATTGTGGATTTCTTTTTTATGAAACCTATACCTGCTGTCTAGATCATTAAAACCTATGATAGTTAATGTCTATATAGTTAATTCAATTATAGTTAGTATATACATTTAACTATTACATTTTACCGGTTTATCTCTCATCTCATCATTTATTCCATGTCCTTTGTGTCATATTTTAAATTGTATTATACGTCTGGTTAAAATACGGATTAGATGGTTTGTCTGTTCGTTTATTGTATTGCCTGTTAAAATGATCCGTTTGTTGTAAATAGTAGGGTAGGTTACATAAATAAGAATCTACAATCAGTTGCCCTTGAAGATGGGAACCGGATATACCCGAAACCGGACGAGTTGTTCTGATAGTATACGAGTACGAGGTGTGACGGTAAATATTAATACTAATTCTAACACTACGTATGAAGCAAGAGAAAAAGTAAAAACATGTATGACTGTTGGTATTATATGATGATTTTTAGGTGGCAATTTCATCGCCCATAAAGAAATGATTTCAGAAAAAAAATGATTGGTTTCAAATTGTTATTTGTTTATAAAATATGCAAAGACGGTAAAACTTGTATGTAGTATTTGGGTAATATTGTTGGCGGCAGCTTGAGGTCTCGTTATTGGAGCTGCATCAAACGGAAATGGGCGGGGAATTTTTATGCAAAAGGCCTGGGAGAGGCGGCAATCAGAAGGGAGATGTCGCTTATTGGCCTCACCGCTATTTTCCGACTTGATTACTTTGCCCGGTCAAGGCAAAACCTTATCAGCGTTGATTTTCTCTTTTCAATCACCTGCTCAACCAAACCGCTTCCCTTTTATCTCTGCGAATCATCCCATTTACTCCAGTTGTTTCCAATATTTATTAACGGCGGAGAATCGGAATATACAGGACATCAGCTAATTACAAAAACTGCTACACTAGTAATCTCTCCAGGCAAAATGAAATAACATTCGCTTCCAAAGATAAAATATGAGCCATTTGATCTATCATATTAGAAAGCAGTTTTTAAAAGGAAATATAAATATTCTTCAGAAGTTATACAACCAACCAATCTCCCTTATTTCAAATAAAAATATTTATTGTGATCAAACTATTCCAAATGTTTAGTATGAAGAATTATTTTGTTATAAATCTTTGCATAAAACTATTTCTTACAGTTTTTATAATTCAGAATAAAGTATATTTTTTGATACTACCCGAAGAAACGTCTATGGAAAATTTTTTTGGCAAAGAGATCTTTTAAGGGGAACAATTTCTCATGTTTTCCTTTTCGTGGTGCTTTCTTAACATAAGAAGTACATAAGATTTTAACAAGTACATAATTCAAGGAACGTTTAAAAAAATTTAACAAAGAGATCTTTTAAGGGAAACTATTTCTCATGTTTTCCTTTCCATATGTTACCACGGTGCTTTCTTAACATATGAAGTACATAAGATTTTATTATTTTTCTTGTGTTGTTGCATAATATATATATGCAATTGTTGACATGTTTGAAATGTTTTCATTTTTTAACCTGTACCTGCTTCAGAAGACTCTCTAATCCAGCCAGCCTGCTTTCGCACAGATGTTTGATGCAAACTCGCTATGATCCTGCTCTTTGTCGTACTTATAAATATGGAGGTTGTAACTGACTCATCTACTCTGCCAATAACCAATGCTATTACTTCAACTTGCCAATAAGAAACCTCTCAGATATTTAAATCAAGAAAGAACCAATTTCCGCTCTATTGAGACTAGTGCTAAATGGAAATGCCTTTGTAGATGATAAAATATCCAAAGATAAACGAGTAAGAAACATTAATATTTTGGCTTATATATTATCACATAAAATAACTCTCGTAATATTTTACTGGAAAAGTCTAAGTGATTATCAATTATCACCTATATTATCATGTATCCCTATGTATAATTATCACTGTGATCTCAAAAAGGGGCTCTTTTATGATATAATGAGAAGTAAATAATAATAAAGGCACTGATAATAAATTATCTTCTGTTTGAGTACCTGGACATAAGGGAAAATAGGAAACTGAGGCAGTGGACCTGTTGGTTGCAGACAAAGAAAACTTCAGTTGCATGGAACCTTTTCGCACAAAATATACTAGTTGATTTATTAATGAAGGAAGCAGATAAATATTCCTAGAACAACCAGGTTCAAAGCAGCTTAAAATTTCTTTCAAACAAACTTAAATTTGTAAAGATAAAGATAATACAGCTTCATTAGTATTAGAATATCTATCAGTGATTTGACTTTTCAACTACTACGATTATGGAAAATGCAATTAACATCATACGAAGAATGCAGGCTCTGTTTGGAAGAGGCGAAAACCTTTGAGCACTTACTGTGAGAATGTAATGCAATCAGGTTTAACAGGTTAAAGACTTTTGGTCCATTATGTCAAAGATACTTCTCTAAAGAATATTGTGAACAATAATGCAGCTACACTAAACCAAATAAGCTCATGAAATTCATTATTCATAATTCATTATTCATGAGTTTGATAATACTTTACTAGGAAGTTTGAAACTATATTCATACAGTAGACATATTAAAAAAAAGTCTTTGATATAGTAAAGTTGAATGTATTACACTAAAAACTTTTTAGTTTGTTTCCTTTTGTTTATGCATGATATTGTTTGTTATTATTTTTTTAGCACTCTCTAGTGAGTTCTATAACTGTTTGAATATTGGTTTAGGTAATATTTTATAAATGTTGCCTTGACCATCCCCATCTTCAGCTTAAAGTTTGTTACAATATTTCAATTGTGGATTGATTCTATATTTGTCTAACCTTTATTTATGAAGAGTTGTTTCAGTTCGATTGCTATTTTGCTAAAAATGTTCCATTATGAAAATGTTTTATACGCTTTGTTAATTAAATCCTTTTTCGTCCCTTTTTTTAAACCTGGTGAACATTTACTTTTACTATTTAAATAAATACCACTATGAGTGGGTTTAAAAAACATTGACGTTGAATACATTCCTCCAGTTTCTGTTACAGTCACGCCTAAAAAGTTTCTGGTTTTATTCATTTCTATTTCATATGTAAATTTAAGAGCTGAATGAGATTAAAATTCTTTTTAATTAAAAAAGTTTTTCGACACTTCGAGGTTGTCAACTACCAGGAAACAGTGATTAATATATTGAGAGTGTATCGGTGGTTTGTTGTTGCTCACGATATTTTTTTGGAGTTCAACCAGCAACAGTTCAGCTCAACCAACAGCGTTTGAATGAATCATAGGCCTGACAGGCAACCGAACTTGCTACATCCCTCTGAGAGCCAAGAAAATTAGTAGTACCTATTACCAGGAGGTTAGTAAATACTTCTTACCATCTAATGTAGCCAATTATTTGTGTGGTCTGCAGGATCTGTGGTACTCAGCCATCGTGTTCCATCTTCTCCTACTATAGAGTGTCCTACATTTGAATTGGTGTTGTGTGTTCTTCAGTTTAGTGCTCTATTGAAATTGAGCGTATTACTGAGGGTTTGGCCATTCAATTTCGGTGATTATTCTATGATATATATGATGCTTCCTCACGATACTCCGTTGTTTTAGCGAGCAACAATCTTTGTGTTTTTTACAAGGGTTTTGAATAGATATTTAAAGTACTTCCGAAGAAAAGTACGAGTATATATATATAAATATAAAAAAAAATAAAATGATCTTACCAGGCTACAAATACAATAAAATGAAGATAAGAACCCAGGCATTTACAAAAGAAAACGTATTACCATTTTTCACATCCATCGTCTTCAGGTACAAGTACAATACAAGAATGACAACGGCGAAATACTGAGTTGGCTCAAGTGACTGAGTTAAACTCAGAGTCAGTCGAACGGGGAATCAACTTTGTTAACGTATATTACTCAAATTTAATTAATTAAATTTACACGTCAAATACTACAAAAATTAGTGATCGAAAACGAAAAAAAAATTATTTTTACGAAAAATAAATATTATTTATTTTTGAAAAAAATCATAAATGGGACTAGGATTTTTCGACCATGTAGTATTCTTTTAGTACATTATAGATGTTCTTCGCGCGACTTCTATGTTGACTGATATGTGGTGAAGGATTCTTAGTCCCATTTCTATATTCCTTACCATGGTGTAGGAGTTGTGATATGTCACAACGTCTTGAGAAAAGTTAAAACTAACTTCAATAAACGTCACAAATAAATTCGCTCAATAGTACAAATAGAAAAACAATAGCTAGTTTTATAAAATTAAAAAGATATAAAAAACATCTTAGAACACAAGTGTATTAATTCAGGAAAACTATTTTATATTATTGTTTCATTTAATATTAAAATATTTCTTTCTTTTATTAAATTATTTTACTAATATAAATTTACTTTTATAAATAAAATTTTTTTCGTTCCATTTATTCCTTTGTTAACACAATTCGTTCATCATTATTTGATTGGTCAGGCCGCAGCTAATTAGCACAAATTCAAGGTTCTTTTGGGACGGTTTATTCCTACTGTTATAAATACTTCAGGCCTACAATAACAGACTTCTATACATTTATTATAACATGATAATGAAGACATTTATTATCCCTCATCTCTGTGTGGCAAATATATGTATATATCTATACATATATATCACTTTTTTTCGTTGGAAATACGATCCAAAACGGAAAAATATAGTTCAATATAAACAAAGAAACATAGAGAAATCAGAAGAACACACTTACAGTCTCTAATTTTCGGTTTGAACCGTCTTCAGGAGAGATAAGAGAGGGAAACCAAGCGCACTGGATCAGAGACGGTTGGAGACCAACAGTGTTGCCGCATGCGCGCCCGTTCACAGAAAATAAGGTAGACAGGAATCAATTTATAATTAATTTATAATTTATAATTACATTAAATTAATGGAATATGAAAACAATAAATATATAAAAAAGAAAATATTGAAAAAATAAGGGAAGGCAATTTTCTTTTGCACAGGAAGCTAACCTCCACGAGGGCAAACAGTTTGCCCTCTGGAGCGCAACTGTGCGGACGTCGAGGTTGCCTCACGTGTCCCATTATAAATCCCCAACCACACTTCACAGCTCCCCCCCCATAACACCCTCTATCCTGTTGCAACTGACTGCTCGTGTACCTCCAAAAACTGTGTGTACCGTTTGGAGTGTACCAAGTGTGATTCGTTCTACGTAGGCCAAGCATCCACCAAGCTTAGTCTCCGTATGAACAATCACAGAGCTTCAGTCAATAGCCGCTCCCATCTTCCCATTGCCATACATGCCAATAGCCACGGTCTCCCTTTTAATGAGTGCTACAGGTTACAGATTCTGCGACAAATACCCCCTGACAGCAAAGATCTCACACTACGAGCCTCCGAAGAAGCCCATATTTGGCTATTAAGTGCGCGCAGTGCACCTGGCCTCAATCTAAAGCGATAATGTTTAAAAGTTCTTTGCCTTTTCACACTTTTTTTTTTAATAATTTATTTCAATTGTTATTACTATTTGTATTCTTAGTTTTATTTTATTTTACCATAGCTCAGTCAGTACTTTTGTTTATGTATCAATTTCCCTTATTTTTTCAATTTTTTCTTTTTTATATATTTATTGTTTTCATATTCCATTAATTTAATGTAATTATAAATTATAAATTAATTATAAATTGATTCCTGTCTACCTTATTTTCTGTGAACGGGCGCGCATGCGGCAACACTGTTGGTCTCCAACCGTCTCTGATCCAGTGCGCTTGGTTTCCCTCTCTTATCTCTCCTGAAGACGGTTCAAACCGAAAATTAGAGACTGTAAGTGTGTTCTTCTGATTTCTCTATGTTTCTTTGTTTATATTGAACTATATACATATATATCTATATTTGGAAAATCTGTCTTGTTTCAGCTACATTCTTAATAATTCTATATTCTTTATTTAACTATTATTTGGCTATTTTAATATTACAGAAAAAAAAGTCTTAAGAGTTTTTATTGTTATATGATTAACTAAATTAAGGAAAAATTTGTTGCTCCCACAAAAGAATTCCTTTGATTCTTTTTAAGCCGAGCAAGTGTTTTCCTGATATTGACGAGGATGTATTGCTTATAACTAGTTTGAAACCAGTGACGTGAAAGGTTTCTGCCATCTGTGGCTGATTCTCTCATGTATTCATTATTATTCCAGCTCATTATTATTCCTTCTGTAGAGACGTACTCTCCATTCAATGCTAGAACTACATTCCCTTTTCTAATTGCTATTGCTCTTGACAAAGTTGGAACTTGCTTATTAGCTATCCATGGCAAAGTACTGGTGAGAAGTTATTGCCAATATCAAGCATTTGTGTGTGTGTGTTGCTGCGCAGTCAAACAGCTGTGTGCCTCCTCCATTTCAAACGGGGGTTGCCTCCTCAACACAAGATGTGTGCTTCCCTCAACATAAGGTGTGTGCTTCCAACACAAGGAGGTGTGTCTCAGAGAAGGAGGTGTACCGACCCAACACAAGGTGTGTGTCTCCCTGAAAACTAGGATGTGTACTTCGCCATCACAAGGTAGGTATCTCCCACTCCAAAAAGTATGTGCCTCCTTCATCAAAAGGTGTGTACTTTCCCCACTGCAAAGGAGTTGTGCCCCTCCACCACATGGTTTATGACCACACTCAAAGAGGTGTACCTCCACCACATTGTGGATGCGAAAAGTATTGTTACAATGATTGTATTTTGTGAATCTAGTTCTCCTCAAGTTGTTACCACTAAATCAACGATTGAGACTTTCAGCAAGTTCCCATTCCCCTACGCTGACTTACACTTTGAAATGTTTATTACCTCGCTCCTGCTCTTTATGTATTGAAAACTACTAATTGAAATAATTAAAAATAACAAGTATAGAAGGGTATTACAGAATAGTAAAATTAATTGAAGAGTATTTTTTGAACTATTCTATTAATTTTTGCCAACACTTGGTAGACCAACCAAGTTTAAGTCATTGAGTTAACTAAATTATACTGTCTCGGATCAAGGTGAATGTTACTCGTATTTCTGCTATATTAAAAACAGTTGGGTGGAGAGCCCGGGCGGGTTGAGTTTAGTGTGGTTTTAATAGGTTTATGGAAAGTGGAATTGGATTAGGTGTTTACTTTCTAGATAAGGTCGAGTCGATATTAGTCAGGTGACAGATGGAAGCTCGTTCTTGTTCCTTGGCACAACACCACCAATATAACATTGTCATAAGTCATGCGCTTCTCTCCTCATTACTCACCGAGTACCGACCCCTTGCTTTTCACTTATCTTCAGCCTCTACTTTGCCTCTATTTACTCCGACTAAATTTCACTAATGCTGCCATTAGTTAGCTACGCTGCTTGCTTTTTCCTTTCGATATAACGCTTTTACGCTAAAACAATATTTACTCTGAAACAGGAAATCTCGCTTCTAAAACGATTTATTTGTTCGAATCCTGGTACTGACCCTAGGATTTTTATATTGGAGCTAGAGTATTTTACCCACTCTACATGAGAGGAACTTTGAAGTACTAGTGCTGTATCTGTAGGGTTTCAGATACTAAATTGAAAATTTGCATTACAACGAATCTGATTAAGTATGATTTAATTAGATGAGCCCGCACTGTGGTGTGTATGGCACATAACAGAACAAGTTATCGAAACAAGCTGAAAATCAAACAACTGGTGTCAAAAAACAAGTGAGAGATATTTTCGACCATTGAACTATGCTGATAGACTGCGACAGCATTGTAAACAAACTACTGACGGTTCTAAGAAATGAAAACCTTTCATTCCTCTGGCAGGGATCATCCCACGTTGAACATGTAATTTGTTTTATTTCAACTAGCTCTTCTATATGTCATCATATGAAACTGAGCCATGATTGATAGTAAATAGTGTTATCGCTTCCACAGTTATCACTAGTCTTATCACTATGAAATGCCCAGTCAATTGCTCGATAGTATTTTATAATTTAATAGAAGTGTAGTTGACCACAACTGCTGGGGAGAATTCCACGAAGTACTTCACGGTCTTCAAACATAACGTTTCTTATTCTCCTTACATTGCACCGTTCAAAATAAGTTATTTTTGCTGGTTATTAGGTTTTATTAACTTTTTGTTCAGTTCGGTTCCAATGTTCTGGTACTCTACACTCCTTAGACCCACCAAGGAACGGATTTTCAAACTAGTTTCGCTGTGGCAGCCTTATTTCTACTCATCAGGCTGTACATCAAAGTTGATTAAGATAAGTTTATCACTGAATCAACCACACTGTGAGTTCTTAAAATTATATTATTACAATTAAAAATTATAGCGCTTGAATACATACTTAGAACATGACACTGACAAAGCCATGATTAAAGTATTGAGAAATGAATTATAATGGAACTTTATACATGTTTTTATCATGAACCACTCAGATTATTCGTCTGTTTCCAGTATATATTGGTATAAGTATTATAAAACTGTGCTGGCTTTCTTATTAATTGAATTCCATATTAATTTTGCAGATTCACCTTCCCTGGTTCATTAAACATTGTAAGTTTTAAACATTTCCTTGCTCAAGTTTAATTAAGTAGGGACTTTTAGAGTTTAGCGAGTGCTTGACATTGTACATGCTTGGGAGGGAAACCATGAGGCTAAGAAAACAAGCGAAGGAAGGGATGAACAATATTTTTGATTTTTCTTTAGAAAAAATATAATGTCAAATGAAATTCTGACCTCATCTGAAATGCTAAAGGCAGGTACATTACTCTATACTACAAGTGGTGCCACTATTGTTTTTGATTAAACTACGTCACTGGCTCTTTGAGAGTGACAATCGCTGTATTGTTATACACACTAGCATCGGCTACTTAAGGCAATTTAAACTTTAAAGCTTATGTGTTTCAAAAATTATTGAATAGATTAATGAGTAAAATATTACGATATCTATATACTTATAAAACTCTGATGTTATTGCTTGAATATTTGCACCCAGGTGGAAAATGGAATACCTGTTAAATCCAGTTTATAACAAAATATTGAAATAAATATTAAAGAAAACAGTGAGTAACATATTCATTTACAAATAATAGCATTCAACAGAAAGGAGAATGAAAAATAAATTCTTTCAACATTAGTCTAGTAAAATGAATGACCCTAGATGTAAATTTTTTTGTTATACTCGTAGAATAAACCTGACGAGTTTTTCTTCAAAAGATTTCAGTCCAATTTTTGGAAGTCTTATTGTTCTTTTGACTATGTTTTTTTTTATTTCATGTATTTACTGTTAATTCTTGTCGTACATATATACAAAACAAATTGTATATATCACGAATCGGTCAGTTTTCCAGGTTCAAATCGAACTTTCAAAGCCAACGTTTTAATTTAACAATCTTATCAGGAACTTAAACAAGAAAAAAATGCATGAAATTCCGAAAGCATATATAATAAACTGATATATTAGCGGATTAAAATGAATAATTTTAGTAATATAAACTTGAATACAAATGTTCTAAAATAATATTATAAAAACACATTACTTATTAAATTTTTAATTACTACACACACTTTACTACTTTAATTACTACACATTACTTTCATTAATGTTATTTTATGTTGGGGAATACAAATGGAATATTTCAATTTACAGGTTTTGTTAGTTTTAAATTTGCCTGATTGTGTATATACCTTGATTGATGTTTCATTTATTTATGTAATAAAATAAATGATTTTTTTGTTTCTTTAAATATATTTATTCTGTTTAGATCTTGATTCATGTAAAGAATACTATATCAAATGCTTGACCTTATGAGTCTTTGTTTTCATGGCTTAATAACGACAAATAGCATTAGCAGTTATTCCTCTCAATCGGATTCAGTGAATGTATATTATTAACTGATGCTACAATTCCTTAACACTGAGTGACACAGGGGATCACGGGTCGTCTAGTACAAATATAACAGTTAAAAATAATTAAATTAAATTACACAGTACAAATACATTAATCATTGACTGTAGACATTTCACAAAAGGATTTGTAAAGTGAACTAGAATTCCTAGAAAACTTGTTGAGATATGGAAAGTAGAACATGCATATTAACTAACGTAATCTAACTTTCAATATAACATCAAGCGAGTGAAGTCATAGACAACAATGAAGGAACTAGAAGTTACTTCTGTTCGCCGCAACGAGTGACGTGTGACCCACGTTTAAGGAAAGAACGGGAGACTTGGAATGCCAACAAATTTTTAACTAACACTAAATTAGGTGAGAAATAAAATCATGTTTGGTTGTAAACATTAGTCAGATAATGATTTATGGAAAAAGCCGTATTTCTAAATGATTGTTCTCTAAATAAATACGTAATAGAAATATAATAAATATTCACATATTTTTTTTTATAAAAAAAGCTTGTTCATTATAGGATTATAACAATAATGTTTCTAAGCTTCATGGAAAAGCTGTATTTATATAATGATATATTCGATTCCACTAAGTGGTATGAACAAAAAACTGACGAAAAAACCTACTGACGCGCTTTATTTTAGCGTTGAGTATTGATTTATGTCTGAGGTTTTTACATTTATCTGGTTTTCATCTTTACCAAGTAGAAATACTGAGGGTTTGACTGGATAACTGTCGTTTTGGCACTTTTGAATAACATATATATCAATAGAAATTTGCAATCATGCATTTTGTCCATATTTTAACTATTTTTTAGTTTACATTTTTGTTTTATTATATTTGTTGCAATGCTTTCTTTCCAGTTCACCGTTTCTGGTCGCAGTTCATTGTAAACAGGAGTAGGCTAATAGTACTATAACACCTATTGATGTATTGCTGTCTATCAGAAGAATATGTTTTGCTTCTTTCTATAGTTGAAAACATGTTTTGGGCGGCCGATACAGTCTTGTGGAAAGGTCAGGCAAAGCAAAAACTTTTCCCTTGACTTTTGTAAATTTATCTATAGTTACACCATTAACAACAAAATATAAATCATTGGATAAACTGGATTTAACAGGTATCCAATTTTCATCTGTGGGCAAATATTCAAACAAAAACATCAGAGTTTTATAAGTATATAGATATCGTATATTTCCTCATGAATATTACTCATTAATCCATTCAATAATTTTTGAAACACATAAGTTTAAATCGGCTCAAGTGCATTTATATATTTACAAAGTTTTTTCGAACGAATGAGAATTTATATGATTGAGTGTGTTAAATTTCTGAGGTGGTGAATATCATTCTATCACAAAGATTTGCTGTCAGTGAAATTTTATGAATATCAGTGTACTATAATATCAGTGTACTGTGTGCTCTTCTTTATATGTGAAACAACCATTTCTTTTACTTATGTTATGCACATCTATTTGGCAATGCCATTACTTATTTTATTTGTATAGTGTATTAAGTTGGTACATCTGCAACCAACGTTTCTTTCTGAACAGAGGATTCATTGAGAGTGCACGTTCTAGCTAACAGTTTCACGTCATGGACCTATTCCTGCTAAACTATTCCTGATAATGTAAGTGAACGGTCAAGTAAATGACCATAGTGTTTTCTATAGATAGTTGCTTAGGGCTGTGTTGGTCGTTGACTGCTCCTAAGGTATTAAGTCAGTATTGTAAGGTATTGTATCAGTAAGGTTAGTATTAAGGAAGGTCATTTTAAGGGAATTTATTTTTTCATTAAAACTTGTAGTTTTTATGAAGGATATGATGGGGACATTCTTAGGTATTGGCTTCGTAAGAGCGGATAAGGGAGGGCATTTTGGAGTCATTGAAGACCAGTCGATTGGGGAATCCTGCTATAGATTCCAATCTGAGGTCCCTTAATTCCCACATTCTAAACATGCCAGAGTGCCCCCGACTTCAGACCCCACACTTATTATTGACTGTCATATGACGCTCTATACTAGTGCTGGTAAACCTATGACACGCGTGTCAGTGCTGACACGCAAACTTATTTTTGATGGCACCCATCTTCAAATGAAAAAAAAATAATACACGTAAATATTTACGAAATAATATTAAGACAAGCAAACAGAATCGGATAACAGATGAACTTAGTGATTCCTGAATGATCTAGAAATGTACATTGTAAACCAAAATTAAAGACTTAGCAAACTTCAGCAGCAGAAAAGTTTACTATTTTGTCATATATACTCATTTTCTAATTGTATAAATTTATATTTATTATTTTCCAATCATATATTTTTTCCAATCAAATATTTTTTCTAATTAAATATATAATATTTGATTTTCCATGTTAAGTCTCAATGAAATATGCAAAACAAGTCTCTAAATGTAAATCATTGGTTTCTGTATTTTAAATACAATATCATTAAAAAAAATAATTAACTTACAATTTTTTTTTACTCTCTGGAATGATGTATGACAGGCCATGTAAATTATGTTCTGTTTTTTTTTTCAAAATGTTTGACCCTCCAAGCTTAAAATGTTTGCCATTATTGCTCTATACTTTGCCTGCCTTGAAGCAGGGTAAACATCCATAATTACTGGCTCATAAATAATTTACTAATTCTGGGTATTCCTTTATCACAGGATTCAAAATTATATCCAAATCAGGCCTCTTTCCTGCATTTCTAGGATATTTATTGACACTGTTAATTTATTTACTTAAATAAATCCAACTAAGAATGTTCGCAGTTGAGATACTTTGTGTGTAGACTATGGATATAGAACTGTTACTAGAACATTATCAGTCTGCCTCGCTCCGGGTACACACTCCAAAGGAATCAACCATGCGCTAAAAGTATAATCAATGAGCTATCAAATCACTAGAACTTTCTTGGATTAATATATCCAAACCAAACAAAACAGGTAAAATTAAACAACTAAATAATGTGATATAGCAACATCATAAGATTATACATTTATGGTTATTTCCAAGAAATGTTTATTTCTATTACACGCACAATGAATATCTAATTAATAGTCTCTTATAGTTTCAAATTTCATGCTATTATTTGAACAAACTGTATTATATATAAACAAAAAAACTTAGTGTTCAACGAGTTAACGTGTTAAGCAAAATCTTGTAAGTTGTGCAGGAAAAATCAATTTTTTTTTCATTTTATGTCTGATGTGTGTTTTATAAACCTAGTAATCGATGTGTTATAAAGATATATTTGAGGAAACCTATAAATTGTTGCCGGATCTTGCTGAACAGTATTGACTGGAACATAATAGGCAGCAGACCGATCGACGCAGCAAATGCCCTCTCTTATAATATACGCTACCATTTTCATGCTTCTTTACTATCGTTCAACTCCTCATTAATCATTTTCAACGAAAAATACCAAGTGAAAAATCTAACACTATTTAGGAATTGCATATATGCTAACATTATATGTTACATATATATACATATATAACAATATTTCACATAAACACGTGAAATAACAGTCACAATATGAAATGAAAAAAAAAGACTAATATCTTTCCACCACAATAAGCAGTCTTCGTCAGAGTCAAAAACCCGAAAAGATCTTAGTCTTTTTTCCCATTTCATATTGTGGTTTGATCAGTAATGTATACATAATAGGTGTTTTAAAACAAAAAACAAAAGGTCAATAGATACTCAAGACAGTTCGCTCAATAGATGTTTCTAACGTTTATTGCTCAGGCTATTTTGTTTAAACAGTAAAGCTCGTGACTCGTCAGTTTTCTTTTGTTTACTGATGACTCACCAATATTATTTTTAAATTTTACGATAATTTAGACTCTAGTATAGTTGATACAATGTATAAGGTAAACTTCTATCAATATTTACAGATAAAATATAAATGATGCGTTGAGAAAAGCATAGTTTGAAAAAGTTGCTATAATTTCATTGAGGGCTCTTGATTTTAGTAAAATGAGGATACTTATTTGAATACTAATTCATACTGGAGAATGTAGTTCACAGAATTATATTGTATTTCAGTTATTTCATTATACTGTCGGGGCACATAACGAAGGTCTCTCTATATTACGTGAGATGAATTGAGAGACTCCAGTACTGTAGCAATAACTAACTACCTTTGGAATAGTCATGGAATAGGAAAGTACGTCTTGCTGGCCAAAGATGAGCAATATCTCAATTGTCATTTAAAAGTATTTGAATGAAATGTACAGAGGGCGTTAGGTTAGCCCAGAGGCAAGTGCTCACCCCTTGAAGTGAATAATTCTGAGCAACTAGTCCTCCGAAGAGGAGGTTAATATGTCGGTCCTGAGCCTGTACGATGCAGGGTACTTGTTATAGATCCCTACTCTAAATACACTTGATATAGGCAAAATTTATAACTCCCAATGTAGAATAATCTGCTGGGTATTACAAAGAGCCAATGCTGGCCTGTGTGTTCCCTTGTGGGACAGCCACTGCAACCTAATCTAACCTAACCTAATTTAGGGGTGTATTTTTAATTTGTTTGTCCTATTCTGTAAGCCATTATCAAATACAGAAATATTTTATAAATAAGCGATAAATGGAAGATTTATGTTAATATAATATTTTTTTGTTATAGTAATATTGGTAATTAATACTATTGCTGTGACACCAATGATTAATGTTATTTTACTTTGTTCATCCCTGCAATGACTGGATACAGTGTATTTCGTTAGTAAAACCAAAGAAACTTCTCTTGTTCAGTACATTATTTTCAGTATATGTTCAATCTACATAAGCTTTTCCCCAAGTATAGTCTTCAAACACTTGGGGAAAGTATTATTATTAAGTCTCCACACAAAAAAGTTCATTATAAAAAAACAAGTTTCGAAAAATTGATGTTCTTCTTCAGGTTACATCTGCTCTGCCTCGGGTGGTTACTCAGTGAGACAAAGCAAGGAAGCTTATCCTTGGTGGATGGTCTCACCCACTGAACAACCTACCCCAGCAGAGCAAATGTAACTTGAAGAAGAACATCACTTGTTCGAAATGCGTTGTTAGTTTTTTATAATAAAATTTTTATACGGAGACATAATATTTTCCCCAATATGAGTAAATACCACACTATAACAGATTGCACAGTTAATGAATCTTCATACACTATAAAAAACCAGATACCACCTGCTTATCAATATAATTCATTAAGTTCTTTGTAACATTGCTAGAGAGTATAGCTATAAATTCGTTGCGTTGGATTAAACAACTTACACATATGAATTTGAATACAATTTCACGATCAATGAGACAAAACATTTTTTTCGCTATTGCGATTCAGTATGGATTCTATGCTGCCATGACATGCTTATTTATCAACTTTGTCATTGATTGTTGCTATTGTATAGACGAACAATAAAAAAGTAAAATAATTTTTTTTTGGTTTGTGAAGGGATAAATTTTAGAGGCCTATTTGATTTATTAGACCTACATTCTGTGCGCCTGTGCTGAAATCCGCCACAGTCTCCATAGCAACAGATGCTGTAAGAGTAATTACATCCCACTTGGAATGCTTTATAATCATGTACCAACATGATTCCGAAGTTTTGATAATGTTATATTCTGGATAAGTGCATTCTGGATAATTCATTACACAACTGAACCGAAAAAGATAAACTAAGCAAGGAGTAGTGGGAAGAATATTTGATCTCATTTGAAAATCCTCTTCAATAGTTTTTTTTATTTATTGAACTGCTCCGCCAGAGGGCATTACTTGTATTAAAATTGCCATACTCCTTATTAAGTTATGACAATATAACAATAATTATTCAAGAACAATAATATAATGGAATAATTCTAAAACCATAACAGCAACAACACATAAAACACAGTATAGACCAATTTAATAGCTCAGTCACGTAATCAATACTTTGTCATGTAATTATAATATGATGAACGGTAAGATGTTTTATTACTTACCTTGATGAAACAACTGAGTAGAAATATCTTTAATACTCCTGAGTCTTGGGGGCCAGGCTAGCTCAGTGGTTACGCGCTCGCCTCTGATCTGATAGGACAGGGGTTCATCCCCACCTGGGCGTCGATTTATTCACGCGGGAGGTGAATAAATCTGAGGACGTCGTCCCTCGGAGAAGGACGTTAAGCCGTCGGTCCCGAGCCTGTATGATGTCAGGTACTCGTTAAAAATCGCTACTCGAAATAAACTTGAGTTAGACAAAATTCAGGACTCCCACTGTAGAATCAATCTTCATTTTATGGTATCACAAAGGGCCAATGGTCGGCCTTCGTATGGGCCTGCCACTGCAACCTAACCTAACCTAACCTTCTCTACTATTGTGCGGTAGTAATGGACTGCCATAGATCAAATAGATCAGATGAATTAATAAAGTAATTCTTCTATTTTAATATATAGATGCTATTTATAAAAAAAAATAAATGTAATCATATTTGTATTAATAAATATATATATATATATAAATATAATAAATCTATCACTAAAAGAGACCATCAACCATCATGAAGGTAAAACATGAGTCAATAACAAAACCCAAACCTTTCCGTTGAACAAGGAGTTTAAAGAAGCTATCAACAACATTAAAACAAGTCCCAGTTTGCGCTTGGATAAATGGGCATAAAAAAAAGGTTTTCTTCGAAGTGCCAAAAACTCCTGTTTGTAATATCCCAGCTAAGGTTTATATATTAAACCTAAAGAATGACAAATTGTAAGTAATTTGTAAGTTTTTTTTCTCCTTCATATTTGTTATGCTGTTTTTGTTTACCCTAAATGTTGAGAGCTTCATATCTAGTGGCTGCACACAAATATAAATCCTAACCACAATCGGGATAATATAATTCGGCCGTTCTGGCGGGCTGATATGCATGTTATTATTTATTCCTCTAAACTGCAGTAAATCACTTTTTTATAAAAATATTCTCTCAGCCAAACACCCGCATAATCTTAGCGAATGTTCTCTACAGAATTGTAAGACACGGGTTTTTAAATATGATATGTTGTGTATTTTTTTTTTAATATAAGGATTTACGATTTTGAGATCAAGGGACAGCAGGCCATGCACAACAAGGTGCATGCCAAAATAGTGGACAGGCATCTTGAACTTTTACCACTTCTTTCGCTGGATTTCTTTACCTGGTGGGATTCAAGCTACAACTGGCGCTTTTACTTGCCGTTATATTAGAAAATAAAAGTTTCCTTGGTTAGTGTTATGATTTTATAATCGTTTTACGATTTACGATTTGAGAATCGTATACAGATACTCCTCGTTTAACGACGGCATGTGGACTGACGACGCCGTCATTATACGAATATGTATACAAAAATCTGTCAGGAAGCTCATAGTCAGCATACCCTGCATCAATCAATACCAGTCTTGTTTTTTGTTATACTCATTAATTTCCAGATTTTAAAATATATTTTTATTTAACATAAGCTACATTAGGTAGTCCTAGACTGAACAGTGCTGTGGTAATGAACAATTTTGTAACTTGTAGTCACCCTTCAGCAATATTTCTTTTAGCTTTATTCTTTAATAAACTTATCGTACTGCATACTAACGAATAATGTCTCGCTCGTGTCGTCATAACTCCGAGAGAATTATGATAAACGAAAATTGGGCCAGTCAGAAGGCCTGTCGTTGTTTGAAGTTGTCGTTAAATATGGAATACCTGTACGATATTTACATTGAATGGTTAACAGTGTTGCTAATTTCAGTATTACTCACAACTACCTTGTTTTTTATAGTAATTACCGGTTTTTAGGTTAGTTAATGTTATAGACTGGACTAGTTTTGTTCTTGTGTTGCCTGTGTCATAGTTATCTCGCATTGGGCTCGCCTATAAGGTTCACTTTCAGAACCCTTCTATGATCAAAAATATTGCACCATTTGTCATTCGGAACCAACTAGCAATTCTGCCTTTACGATTGTAAATGCTAAGTTTTTATCGATTATTACTATGAGAAATAACCACGACTTTAGAATTGTTTGAGAGCTGATTAATCTATTTGCATATGACCTCAAAAAGAAACTGTAAAATTAGATAACTATGAAGGAAAACAATTACTAAAAATATTGATATAACGGTCCTTAATACACACATACACCTACATGCACATTCAAACACGCATATGCATACACAAATCGGTGAAAACGGCAAAAAGACGAACTAAAGTTAAAACAAAATGTAGCACAAGGTGAATGTTAGGTACTGCAGTTACAGAAACCCATTCAATATCAAATGTCATAGTTTTACCAAATCATGAGTCACTGGACTCAGTTCTAGGCTTCCTCAAAATCTTAACTTTATTATAACTTTTTTTTTTCAAATGGTAATAACTAATAACGCAGATGATTTGTTAATAATTTTAACAATTTGTTAAAAACTGTACTGGAAAACTGAAGTATGTAGGTATTTATAAAAGGCATAAAATATAAAAACGTAACTTGATTAATCTTTAAAAATGAGTGTTGAACAGTTAAAAATACAATGACAGGAGCTAAAGTCATTAAGTATGAACAATCAATGTTGTTAAACTATTATCTAGTATCATTTAATTAAATTTAATAGATCAAATGTTATAGACAGTAGTAATGATTATTAAATTCAAGTTGGCCCCAATGCTAACCACAGGATAGCCTTATCTACAAGGGTTGACTGCTAGCAGATAGTGTTTACTTATTTCTTTCGATTGTTGCTGTACACACTTAAAATACATCTCTCGCTTCCATCCTTTCTTATCATCACACCAGATGTCACTTGATCTAGTTTGTAGCGATTCTGACGATTACTATTTGTGTTGGTTTGAAAGATATTGGTCTATTTCTGATTTTCTTAAAATAGTTCAGAAAAAATAAAACTTTATTGTATAAGAGTATAAGAAACAGAACACGAGAACGTATCAGACTTCTTACTTTATATGTCCACTTTTCTTGTCTTCAAGGTGGAGTAGCTGGTCAAACCGTCAGACAAAGACTAACAGACGGCAAGTCTTTGAGATGAAATGTGCTCACACCAGGTCATGAGAAAAGAAAAGAATAATATGAGAGAGAAGAGATAAAAGAAGAAATAAACTAAGATAAATAAAAAATGATTAATAAAACAGTTAATATATAATAAAGAAAATTAAAAATGATAAATAATATTTGGAATAACTCGGCTAGATCAAATCTCTATAGAAAATAGTTTATTGGGAAACTACGTGCTCTGAACATTTCGTAAACTCTATTGGATAAAGACGACAATTATAAATCAATTATATGTATTATTTCAAAAAAGCTATAAGTTATCAGTAATGATTGAGCAGTCTTAGATATGATCGAGGACTAAGTAGGTAGAAAGGTGCCCTTTCTGAAGGTCTTAAGAAGGAATCAAATTGATTATTTGATTATAGAAGAAGTATAAAATAATGTCCTGAGAAATTTGCATCAATAGATACGAGTATAAGGAATTTTCTGTATTTACAAAGGAGGTCAAGACGATTGAAAAGCAGGCAGAGCTTAGGTAAAGACATTTAACTTAACTTGAGTCGGCAGGCGTTGTTAGGGGAAGTAAAGTGGTATTAATATGGATGGGTTAGGAGTTATGATAGATAAACACATGCTGATCAATACTGGCTCTACTATGAACCCCAGTTCTTTCTTAACTTCCTTTATATATTTATAAGTTGGCTATTGTTGGAGAGAATCAACTTAGAAACGCTAGTCTAACCGCATAAGTTCTGGTTCATATTCTGCTCAAACGGTTATCCAAATATCAATCGTAGTCATTGTTTGCCTGTTTTAAGTAATTTTCAATTTTAAATTTTGTATAGTTTAGTTTTACGACCATTTTCATCTAATAAGGTATATATATATATATATATGTATATAACAGATTCAATAATATATCGACTGTTTGATAGAATAGGTGTGTTCTCTAACCCCGATTAGAGAACACACCTATATATATATAAAACTTATATAACTTCTTATGTAAGATATAAAATATAATAACATATAAGATGATAAGAAATAACAAATTTAAATTTATAGAGTTTCTTATCAATGTAATACAAAACCAGACGAAAAGAAGAAAATCTATAGTTTATCTTTTTTACTATACATCTTTATTTACTATAATCGTAATAATTGTGCACAATCTATTAATGTTTTAGCTCTGAGGAGGACATAAATATATATCGAAACGTTGACGAAGGAGAGTGTTTTAATAACCAGACCAAAACCTGTATATATACATATAATTTATTAAAATGTAATAGAAAGAAACTTGAAATATCCATTAAAACGATCTATGGAAATAATTGTGAGTTAAGATTGCGAATAGACACATCGAATAATAATAATAATAATAAATAATGGATGGTAAAGGTAATACAGATTGTAATACTCGTATTAGAGCGTATTGATTGGAACTGTCCAGTAAATCAGCTTTGGGATTGCGGTATCGGTTTACCATTTGGACTTGCCTCTATTACTAGCATAAAAAAGTACTGAAATGGCAATCGATGGTCTTTTCAACGTCCGTCTATTTTTTAGGGACTTGGGCTATAAATAGCTCCCTACAAGTGTTACTTTGCATCGATTCACTCTACGAAGGCTGTCAATCATGAAGGAAGGGCTTCTTCAAACTATCTAACTAATTCATTGAGTGAAGCCAAAATAGCTTCGTTGTCTACTTCTTTAAAACACTATCTGCGGTACAGTGAGAGATATTTTTAAATACTGTAATTATTAGTTCCGCCCTTTTTGCCTGATACAACATGCCCTCATTTGAGTTTCATTAACCTTGGTCTCTGTCTTTCTCTTCACCTATCATTCTCTTTTCTTGCCGACCTTTCTCACCACTCAGTGTCTTCTTTTTTCTCCTTTTTCAGCATATCTTCCTCTCTAGTTTCCTCTTTCCACTCCCGTACTCTCGCTCACTCCCCTTTCTCTCACTCACTCTACCCTTACCCTCATTTCGGTGTCCCTCTCTTCTTCCTCCATCTCTCCCTCTCTGACATTGTTTTGTTATTTAGCGAAGTCATATATTTATAGATAAATATGTTTTATAAGTTTTTGCTCCTAAATATCAGTTAATACAACATATATATTATTCAACTGTCTTTTATTTTCATTATTTAGGGGCGTTATCAAATGTTAACTTGAGATCCCCCCCCCCCCTCACTCCTCGTCACTACTTTTTTCGCGTTCCACCTCTGTCACGTATACGTGGCATATGGCAGTGATAGTTTGTAATAGCATGAAAGTCAGTATATGTAATGTAAATTGGGGTTGTTTTTAAGCTGAAGTTTTAGTTTTTAAGACTGATTGCAATAATGACAGACTCTATATACAGGGTCTCAAAATAAGTCGTTTTTCTGTAGCAGAGTGGTTTTGCATCGGCAGTCGAGAGATTCAGTCGTATACACGACAGTGTTGAAATGACTCATGTAGTCCCCCACCCGTCTTCGATTTGCGGTATCGAGTTTCAATCAGTCACAGAAGCTATTTTGTTTATGGAGGGTTATGACATGTGAGAGATGCATTTAACAATACAAATGTTTTCGAATGCAGCAATCGCAGACGTCTTCAACTGGATGAACACTGAGTTCACATTACTCTACATCCATACTCGTAATGACTTAAGTCAACGCACTGTGTCCAGGACGAATAGTTTCGCTGAATCAATTATACATGATCACCATTAGCATTTCTAGAACGGAATGATGTCATGTACGTTGAAGTGTAGATGACGACGCGAAAAAACTCGAAGTGGTTAGAACTTGAGTGACTACACTGTACTTTTCGGTCGTTTTCACAGCCCTACAGAAGCATAATTTAAGTTGTTTATGAGTAACTTGTAATTGCAAATTTAAAATAACAAGCAAATCCCTTAAACACTAATAGAAACTCTATATATATACACATTCAATAAAAGGAAAGAAATCGTTAATAAAACCTAATGGAAAATCACGCACTTTGATATATTCATTCTACATATCTAAGTAGAATAAGTCCTGAATTGATAACTTTTCACTAATAAAATTATTTCGTATTATACTCGTATAAGGTAAGAAAAACTCACCAATTTGTTTGTAGTTTTCTAAAACACACACATACGTGACAATCTGCTTTATTAAACATCTAAAATATTATTTAAATTCAGCTAACTAAAATTTCAAAAAAACATTTAACACAACATTGTCTAAGAAAAAGCATTTCTATGGCGATAACCCGGAATATATATGTATAAAAAAATATATTTTTATCCATACAATTTTTATATATATTTTTATTATTATATTATTGGTTTTCATTGTTTTATTTTTTTTATTTTCATACTTATCGTTGTCTTCATTATTATTTCATATTATTTTTTATATTATTTTATAAATAAATATTGGAGGAATTTCTATTTTTTCTCTTCTCCACTGGGGGGCAACACTTCCGTGGTTCTACGAGTTTCTCTGGAGGCCAGTTGCAGTTTGCTTCTCAACGCTAGTACTTCGTACTTCTTTCTGTTGACGACGGATGTGAAAATATCGGAGTGAGTTCTGTAGTGACTTTCTCTGTTCTATTCTATGTTTCAATGTATATATTTATACTTTGAATGAACTGTGACACATAGAAACAAACATAACAAAACTCACTTTTCAATATTTGGACCGTTATGACAGTCGTTCTCAGGAGAAGAGATGAATTGACGAAGGGACGACAGTCAACAAGAGAAAGCACTGGGTGAAGGCTAAAGCATTGCTACCGCGAAGGAGAAAAATAAAAAAAAGAACTAAGAGTCAAGTTCAAAGAAAAAATAAAAAGAAGTTCTTTTTTTATTTTTCTCCTTCCTGGCAGCACTACTTTAGACTTCACTCAGTGAGTTCGTTAGTTGACTGTCGTCCCTCCGTCAATTTACTTCTTCTCCTGTGAACGACCGCCATAACGCTCAAAATACTGAAAGGTGAGTCTTTGTTATGTTTCTCTCTATGTGTACCAATTTGACCTTCTGAATCGTATTTCGTTTATCAGATTTAAACATATATATATAAAGATTTCACATAAACATATGAAATAACAATCAATGATCTAACCACAATATACTCGTATATGCTCGTGTATATATATATATATACTTAAAGTTACAGTTAGGAAGTCCAAGAATGTGATTTCTAAGAGTCCAAATCATTTCACATACACGCCACCTCCAGGAGAGGATTATAAAGAATAGACGATCGAGTATGTCAGAGTTAACAATAAAGTTCAGGAAGAAATAAGTAAAAGTGTTTTCTAGCTTTCAACTATTGTAAACAAAGCTCCTGCTCTCCATGACACTGAGTCTAACTTGAACAAAATTGACTGAAGTTAGATTCACTGTCAAAAAATGCAATTGCTTTGTCTGGAAGTGTTTTGAAGTATGGCAGATAAAACTTGCAGTTGTTTCTTTTATTAGTTATTTCTTGTTCGACTCGTTTCTTTTCCCAGCTTTTTGTTCCGTTTCTGTGCTCTTTACCATTTCAAAATACCCCTCTTGCCTTCCTCGCTTCTGAGTACCACATCAGATGTCTCATATCACGTGTTTCAGTATGAGCAAGACTCTGATAAAGATCAGTTGTTTTGATCATTTAGTCAAATTCTGAGTATTTTACTGTGATTGAGACGTTGATTTCTTACGTTCTGCTTCCTAAAATTATAATGTTATGAAGTTTAGGCATCCCACAATCACTGAAGCTATTTGAAAGCTGTCATCTGATTCTATTAGAGAAATAAAAGTAATTTCACATATAACTTTAAAAATAGCGAAATGAGACTTTCAGTTAAAAGCTGGAGAATATCAAGTATAAGAGGTTGAAAAACTCTTCAAGGTGAGCGGGCTGACTTGAATAAAAAGCTATAGACAACAGCTACCAACATTTAATTACGCTTCGAAAAACTTAAGCATTTTACTTTAAACTTATCAACAAAATATGTAATGTTAACGTGTGATTGGGTTGCAAGTTATACAATAAACTTCCTGGGCAAAATCCGCGTTAGTATATCTATAAGAATGTTACATGCGTAGAATTGAATATATGTTTAATATTTTTCAATTATATTCGTTGTATTAATGCAGTGTTTCTCTTTGTTTCAGGTGATCCTCGTTCATGCATGTCTTCGTTATGTTTTGCGATTCAGTAAGTCTCATTTCAATTCACCTGTTGCACATTCTTAGACATTAATATACAGATCTTGAAGACCCGAAGCCATATTTAATCCCAAATATTGTATCTGTTCTTATTCGTAATAACGAATAATAACGTAATAACTGTTTTTTTTTTATATTTCAATACCACTAATGTTATCGTGGAAGTATTAAAACAAGTATCCCTTGCTTTATTTATTCTGAAGTCATCTTCAGTTTCTGGTTGCCCAAATTCATCTTCAGACTGATGATGTATTTGGTGAATAACAGGTTTTGAAATGAAAACAAGGCTTGTATGAGACAGCTTATCAACATCATAACAATACTAGCAACCTCTGTCATTCAAATCATTATAATATTTAACGAAAAGAAATACTGAAGCTACAGAATAAAATAATTAGACGCAAGCACACTCTCAGCTGTTCTGTTTTTTCATAAAATACAGTGCTGTCCTAAGATCAGAGTTTTCAGGAATTTTTAATTCAGAAACTGCAAAAAAAAAGATTAGCAATATTTGTAAGTTTACAATGCTATTTAATGAACCGGTACTTTCTTTGTTTATATGTATACTTAAAATGGCTTTTGAATTGGTTAATAAATATTAATTTATAAAGAAGTAGGATTCATGAAATGCTCAAATAATTCTTTGTTTTCAATGGGAGTATTTGAAGAATTTTGCAGTTGTACGCTGGAATCGCTATAGGTGTAACTTTGTTTAATCCAGAGAAACCTGGAGCAGTTGGGATTTCGTGGGATAATATTCAGTGGACAGTAGAGTATACAATTTACTACTGTATCTTAAGGTCAGGCGTCATTAAGGGAAGGCAGTGTGTTGGTTTTTAGTGCTGACTTTAATTTTGGTATAAATTTCATCTTAAATATTTCATGTGATACAAGGAAAATGAGAAGTAATAATAATAATATCGCCCCTCAGAGAGCAATTCCGACATGTCAGCTACTGTAGTATAGAAGTCCTGACCGACTATCAACCCAATGCTGTGCCTCTTTCATAACTAAGATAGTATAATACCAATTAACTAATGGGCAACACATTCACTCTTAGAACAGCACTCAAGGGGACAGTAAGTAAGCGTGGGAGTTGTAAATAAACAAATAAAAAACCACTTTTAACTTCATCACTGACAATCCACTATATAATTGTGGTCATTTTATTTTGATATCATTATTTTGATGATCCAGAAACTTCATATTAAACAATAATTAAGTTGTTATAGGACTAATGGCTTGTTCCTTTCACAATAATAGACTATATTTTTTTAATTTATGCAATAATATTAATGTGGTTACTGGAATAACATGATAATTTCAATGAATGAATTAGTTTTATGAAGTCCTAGAGCTTTGTGGTGTACCTTTCATAATACAGGGATGATATAAATATGTATGCATAAGAAAATATAAAGAGTAATGTTTACGGGGCAAACAAATTGTTAAATATAATTGAAAGTTTAGTTTTAACTAATTTAAAAAAATTACTAAGTAATGACTTTTTTTTCTTATTGTTTAAACCGATTCCCTAGCGGGTATTAACGTCAGCTGTTTACCGGCTTATTGTTTCATCGGTGATTCTGCAGATTTTACATTGGGAGTCCTAAAGTTTGCCTAACTCAATTGCATTTCGAGTAGGGTTTTTTAACAAGTACCTGCCATCGTACAGGCTCGGGACCAACGGCTTAACGTCCTCTCCGAACGACGACGTACTCAGATTTATTCACCGTGTGAATAAATTGAGGGCCAGGTGGGGATCGAACCCCGGAATACACCACCCCAGAGATGGGTACGTTAACCACAGAGCTAACCTGGCTTCCTCATAAGTAATGAACTTAGTTTTAAATGAAATGACTTGATAATTCCATAGTTTTATATTTTGGAGATTTTTGAAAAGTTTAAAATATATTTTTTTCTTAAAAAAACAATTTGTAATGCAAGGTTTTTTATCGGGATACGAAAAATATTACTGCATATAATCAAAGTTAGTTTATTAGAAGAAAAACTAAGAAGCTAAATATTAAATGAACAAAATTGTATTTACTTTTAGGCAATACTAAAGTATAGTATACAGTATATAGTTTACAACACATTAAACAAGTGGAATAAGTATTCCAGAACGTATTGCTATAAATTATTACAATTTCTTGTATTTGTATTCTGAATTAGTAGTGATATTAGTAGTGACATGTAAAATTTAAAACAAATATTCCATTCGTTTTAATAGCTTTCACCTCCTCTAATAAGAATAATTATGATTAGTGAAGAAGAATACATTAAGTTTTCATCTTCAGAATTTAATTATAAGACGCGTTTCGAAGATATTCGAAATTTGACGGTGTTCATCATCAGGTAAACCCACAAAATAAAAAATATTTACACAGTAAATACGACACAATAACTGCTTGCATAGTTCGTGAGAAATAATCATATTATTTCAAAAGTTACACCTATCCACATAATTTATTTTGCACGTTGTACACTTCCATGTAGTGAGGTTAAATTTAGGTTTGAAATTCCCTGTTCTTAAATGTAGATAGGGTTATTGAATATTGTGGAGGATCAGATGTATGATTCCAAGTAAGTTAACATATATACATATATATATATAAATGATCAAACCACAATAAGAAATGGGAAAACAATACTAAGATCTTTCAACAGTAACAAGCGGTCTTCGTCAAAGTCAATTTTTAGAAACATGTTTGCTAGAAGGATTGCTACCAACCTTCACTAATATGTATATATATATGATCAAACCACAATAAGAAAATGGGAAAGCAAGACTAAGATCTTTCAACCGTAACAAGCGGTCTTCGTCAGAGTCAAAAACCCAATTTTCTTATTGTGGTTTGATCATTGATTGTTATTTCACGTGTTTATGTGAAATCTTTATATATATATATATATATATATATATATATATATATAATGATTAATCCAAATTACATAATTTTGTTTTCACTCGTTACCTATCTCATTCTAGAGCACCACAGATTATAAAGAAACTTGCTGCATACCATCCTGAATGATAAGAAACCTTGCTTTTGAATTGGCATTCTCCCTATTCTGATTCAAATTGTGATTTATCCAAAATAAATGTAAAGCAGAAGAGTTTTATTTAAAATGTGTTTTTAAGTTACACGAAATAGAGTGAGTAATGGGCAAGTAAACCACTCATGAACCACTTGAGCAAATAAAGGAGTTTATTGGGATTTGAATTGAGGGGATTAATATAATTACAGTACAACTGCTCCTCTGTATGTATGTGATGATCAATAAGAACTGAAAGGTCTGAACAGGTCTGGCATTCAATACCCGAGCAAATTACAACAATAATACATTACTATTGGATATGTCTTCTATTAATTCACTGGTTAAATTTCAGGATCATTGAGTGCATAGACACATCTGAGAAATGGTTTTTTGATTAATCTTACCCCTATTTTTTCTACTGTTACTTTCAAATATGGAAGTTTCATTAATACAATATTTCACTTGAACAGACAACAGACAATGATCAAAAAGTTTCGATAATTCAGTATGTATAATATCTTAAGAACGATTCAGATAATTAAGATTTTCTGTAAATACATAATATTTAAAATAGTTTAGGTGGTTTTAAGTTGTTGGTCTAAATGTGGATATAGATCTAAATCATGTGCTCTTCATTTAATTACTGAATAATAAACTGGAAGGCCACTAATGCACTGGAGAAACTTTGAACTTTTTTAAATTCACTGTATATATTTTCAGTATATTTTGGTAAATAATGATAATCCTTCAGTTTCTTTTTGGTATGACTAATGCTAACAAGTTCAGATGTTACACAACTTCCTTGCAAGCACGACTAAGTTGATTACGCTCCTTCTTTATTGTGATATTAGAAGCTCTATTTGTCTCTTTTACATCATGTAAGCGGTTTAGTTTTCCCTGTCACTCCTGTATAAGATTTTACAATATTACCACACTTAAGCAATGAGTTCGACCGTTTAGTTATTAGTATCTGATCACAAAAACGCATGAAATGGTTTATTTAAATAAATCTGATTATAGCATGCTTATTTCACCATTATATGTTTCAGCCTGCCGTTCATAGGTGTAAAATTTGTTTAATAGATATACCTTTATATAAACATATTTATTTATGTAAAAAAAAAATAACTAAGACTTATCATGTTAGATATCCTTATCATCAAAATAGTATCAGATATTTTTTTTAGTACATCACGAGATATTTCGATTTTTGTCAAATAATGAGCGTTATCACCAAACAATAGTATGGAAGCATCCTATTTAGTAACTTTACAAAGTAGACATTGATATATTTAACATGTTAGTATTGATCTCTAACATCTCATAAGTTAGAGGGCAACAGAATATCAAAAATTAAGAAATCATTTATTTAGTATTTCGGACTATATATGTCACGGTATGCGCAAGATGTAATATTCCAATCATCTCTATAATTGCGAAGAATATGTTTTTTTTTTTAAATTGATTTATATGATCAAAATTAGTGGTTGTCAACATCATCATTATTGAGTCATACAATGTCGTATGACATTGACATAATGTCATACATAAGATAAAGTACAAAGAGATGATCGCACGTACAAGTGACCTGTCTGAAAGGTGCCATTTATAAATATTTTATCTTAATACTAATGCGTATATACATTCAAACGAGATAAATAAACGATATTTACCTGTACAATTCATAATTATATATAATCTTAAATTACCGTAAGAAGTATTTGGGCCCTATGAAAGTAAAATAAACATAAAAAATAAAAAAATTCTAAAATCTATATTTTGAACAGCAGATTGTAATTAAGGAAAGAAAATAAGGAAGGTGCAGAGTAGATGTGGTTAGGCTGGTAGGATAAAACTCGGTATAGTATTTTTGCAAACTAACGCGTAAAAACCCCATGGCTGAAGAATGAAGTTCCAAACTCTGACTAAATTATGATTGAAAACATTGAGAACTACGCTCAATAATGTTCTCACGCATTTGTTTAGATTTAGGTTGATGCTAACTTCAATTATACTGATATATTAGCATCAGTATAACTTGGTCTCTGACGGAGAACACCTGTTTGGTCTTTGATGGATAACACCTGTTTGGTCTTTGACGGAGAACACCTGTTTTAGTTGAAAGATCACCGTATTTTTCTGACTTCAGACTGAGGTTTAAACGTTAATTTTTATTTCACGTGTTTATTGTGATTTATATATATATATATATATATATATATTAGTGAAGGTTAGTAACAATCCTTCTTGCAAACGTGTTTCTAAAACTTTTATGCCAATTTAATGCTTGGTTATCTTTTTTGAGAGTTTCTCTAATGTCTTACAGGTTTTCTTGAATAGTGTTAGATATAAATACTGTTAGAATGAAAGATATAAATGTTAGATATAAATACTGTTATTTATGAAAAGAAAAGTTAGGACCACTTGTTTTTTTTATTCCCCGTGGAACTGAGAAGAGCCTGTAGGACTTCTCCTACAGTTTGATCGTTTGATTATATATATATATAAAGATTTCACATAAACACGTGAAATACCAAACAATGATCAAACCACAATAAGAAAATGGGAAAACAAGACTAAGATCTTTCAACCGTTGCAAGCGGTCTTCGTCTGAGTCAAAAACCCAACTTAGTCTTGTTTTTCCATTTTCTTATTGTAGTTTGACCATTGATATATATATATATATACAAAACTAAATTTTATCAGGACTCCGTGAGTTTTCAAGTTCAAATTAAACTCTCATTGCCATTTTTCATAGAGGTTTTATTTAAAACCTTTTCAAAGCAGAGGGAATATAGAATTGACTCATTCATTCAAAAATCAAAAATACATAAAAGATAAACCAAGTTCTGATAAACATTAGATTTGTTTCCATTTCACGGTCGATACTTTTATCAATATATATATATCAATGATCAACCACAATATGAAATTGGAAAACAAGACTAAGATCTTTCAACCATCTGACGAAGACCACTTGTTACGGTTGAAAGATCTTAGTTTTAGATTAGTCATTGATTGTTATTTCACGTGTTTTTATGAAATAGTTTTATATATATACATACATGCGAGTGTGTAAGTGTGTGTGCGTGTTTAAGGGCGTTCAATGAGTTGGCGAATGTGCTGTAGAAATCGAAAGCTGGCTTTGCAAAGTGAGATTACAGAGAGTGAATGTTTTAGAGAGATTGTATTTGCCTGCGATAGAATACTTTGTTAGATTTAGGTAGAGAGTGTTTTAGTCCGAGTGTGTTTGACAGCATGATATAGATATTGGCATGGTCTGAGAATATGTAAACAAAGTTCAAACGCTATTTTATGTTTTTTTTTTCTATTCATTTCGTTAACATCTGCATGTGATAACTTGTGCTTGAGAAGTTTCTCAATGTTTATCATGTTCGGTGATTCATGAAGCCTTTATGGTATATTTTGCTTCCAATTTATATGGTTATTGTTAACTGAAGTATAAAAACCTCAAATTTTTTTGTTTATGCTATAGCTGGCATTTTTTTACATTTCAAAAATCTGAAATGGTTTCGACTTTAATTTACTGCATTTACTATTTACTATTTACTTTATTTACTATTTGCATTTGTAATTAATAACCACGACACTTAAATAATAAATACTTAAGAATGAATACTTAAAACTAGTTTGTTATTACACACCTAAACGAATGTGACAGGTAATCAGGTTGCTGGTAGTCCCACAACTATTGTAAACATCTATCCTATTTATTACAATCTTGGAGTAATGATTGATCACATTTTTTACTATGTTTAATCAGGTTCTTAAGAGTTGTCTCCGAAGTGTCGATATTATAGGGATGAGAAGGTACGACAATTCCTCTCACCCTTAGGTAAAAGGCGTGATAATTTCTCTTTTGTGGACCAATGGCTTTAGGCCATGATGCTAGGTCTCTGCCTTTACTTGGGAAGACTCCTTTATACGATAGCCCTCTCTCTTTTGATAACAACTCGAAATAATAAATATATTTGAATAAAACTCTGTCTATAAGATTAAGTCCAGAAGATGATCTAGTGCCATGCAAGGTATTCGCATCTTTGGTGCTAAATTAAATCCCAGACTCAGAATTACTGATAGTCTTTTTCAATTATATTTACTTTTGATTTACTTCTTCTTTGTTAAAATTATTCTTCATTATATGTTATTAATTCTTTTCTTGGTTACTTTATTTTGTTGTAGCCATCCTCTCCACATGGTTTCACACCTCAAACGCGTAAGATCTCTTCTTCTGACGAAGAATATTCGAAATATAGGGTCAATTGTGTCAGTTTTTCTAGATAATAATTTTTATGTAATTTAGCGTTACTTTTATGAATATATAAGAGTTTATAAATATACTTGGGACAATAAACTGATATAGACACTGTTTTTAATTCAATGCTCATCAGGAGAGAAAGGAAAGGCAAGCCTGAGCTCCATGGTCGGAGAGCAGATTCAATTCTATTTTCCTACTTTTGTGTATTTCTAATTTTGTATGATATATGGCCCACAGGGTAGTTTTATTCGTACTGTGATTAATTTAAAAAGCAGTGACTAATGGACTACATTGATATTTTTTGTCTAAGAATGGTTACTCAAATTTCTAACAATCAGGCCAGTCATCTGTCAGAGGAATGTTCTTTACTGGCAGCCGGGCCATGATAAACGACCTAGGCAGCTATTACGAAACGATTTAAGTGACCAATGCAAGACTACATGCAATAACTACAAATCATATTTTAATAAGACTTTAATTTTTACAGTTTACTTCAAGTTATTATTGCAATCAAATTCCGGCTTTCCAAAAGAGCCCATTGAATTCCAATTTATTGCCAAAGTTTATGTTTAACATTAATAAGCATATGTATGTGACTTTATTATTGTTGTAACTATTTGATTATGTTAGATATTATAATGAAGATGGCAATCATGGTGTTGGTATGATGTGCTGGTGCTGATGATTATGTTGATGGCTTTTCCAAAAGAGCCCATTGAATTCCAATTTATTGCCAAAGTTTATGTTTAACATTAATAAGCATATGTATGTGACTTTATTATTGTTGTAACTATTTGATTATGTTAGATATTATAATGAAGATGGCAATCATGGTGTTGGTATGATGTGCTGGTGCTGATGATTATGTTGATGGCTTTTCCAAAAGAGCCCATTGAATTCCAATTTATTGTCAAAGTTTATGTTAAACATTAATAAGCATATACATGTGACTTTATTATTGTTGTAACTATTTGATTATGTTATATATTATAATGAAGATGGTGATCATGGTGTTGGTATGAGGTGGTGATGGTGATGATGATGATTGCGATGGTGGTGGTGATGATGATTGTGGTGATGGTGATGATGATTGCGATGGTGGTTGTGGTGGTGGTGTTGGTGATGATGATGATTGTGGTGATGGTGATGATGATTGCGATGGTGGTGGTGATGATGATTGTGGTGATGGTGATGATGATTGCGGTGGTGGTGGTGGTGGTGATGATGATTGTGGTGATGGTGATGATGATTGCGATGGTGGTGGTGATGATGATTGTGGTGATGGTGATGATGATTGCGATGGTGGTGGTGGTGGTGGTGGTGGTGGTGATGATGATTGTGGTGATGGTGATGATGATTCCGATGGTGGTTGTGGTGGTGATTATCATTATTATGAGAGATTGTGGTGACGATGGCGATGATGGTGTTGAAGATGATGGGGTTGGTGATCATGATGATGACCATATATATATATATATATATAATATAACTTTCCTAACCTTTCATTTTCCAAATCCCATCTTTCAGTTGTTTCAGATCCTCCGCATCTTCTTTAGGTGACCCCTACTCTAGGTAAACTTCTTCATTTTTTTTTAATTTAACGCTAATTTTAATTCTATTTTTTCAGGTACGACGCAATGTGAATTCATCACTGCCTAACCTATTCTTCCACAGACTCTAACCACCTTTAGTAAGTAGTCATAAATATTAAAAAGCAACTTTCTTTTTCGTTTAATTTTAGTGAAATAAATAAAAAAAATTTCATACCATAGTAATGGTTAGTTAATTTAGACTTCATCTAAAATATATTGCCTTTGGTAACACTGGACAGATTTTAAGCAATCATATTTATAAGGTGTCTGCTGAAGCCAAGTGGTCCGTAAGACCACATATATGTGTCAATGGCTAGTATTTGGTATGCGTTAAATATAATTATAAAATATATCTGCATAATAATAATAATAATAATAATAATATAATAATAATAATAATAATAATATATGAATAATAATAGTAGTAGTGATAAAGATACAATATTAATTTATTTGTATGTTATAATTATCATTAGGGTATTTAATAGTCAATCTTTCTGTGTAGATAAACCCTTTGCCGAACACCAGCTTCAGCAAGTGGTGAAATAAGTACGTAGAGTACACGCATGTGTATAATGGATGAGCGGTTCATCTTGTGTCGCACTTGCAGCCGGTTAATTGCAATTGATTCGCGTTATGTGGTTATGTATTGCTGCTGTAGACGACTACATATAAAATAAAGCTGCGCCTCTGACCTACTTTCCAGTTAGTAAGCTTAATTTTAAAAATTCTGACAAAACGTTCACCATAAAGTGAAATCGATGTTGTCATTAACCCCTTCCATCCAAGCTATCTTCAATCTTAAGAGGAAAGCCCTCCTATCTTCCACTAGAAAAAAAGGTTCTAATAATCTGAAATCATAAATATACATAGCAGGTCGTTATTATTCCAAATTCATCGTTAAAACTTTTTTACAGGCAGATAAAAGACTCTCCTGCCACCTTCCTCCTCCGCCCCTTTACTAGCATTCGCAATCAAACGATGAATAATTATCGAGGCATTCATCAGTTCAACCCTCCAGGAATATCTAAATTCTCAACCCTTCAAGGCCCATAATCAAGCCCTTCCGCTTCCTTAATCCCTTTTTCTTTAATTTTATTCAATTCTATTTTCCCTTTCTTTAAACAAATATCACTGTATAAATTTAATCTTTGTAAACAAGAGACAAGTTGGAATAGTAATCGATAAGGGGACCAATAAGGCTTCTTTCTTCAAAGGCTTCCTTTTACTCTATTTTACGGCTTTAAATTATTTCTTCTCAATAGATTTTGAGACCTAAGTCCAGAGTAGATATCGAGTTTTGTTATATGCCAGATTCGTTTTACTGATAAATGAGTGATATATTTCAAAGACACTACTGTCAAGTCTACTTCCATATAATATTTAACTGACCAATTATGAATTCTACTTATAAATTTAAACTGTTCTACTGACTAAACCGTCTGTTTATTAGGACAACTCAGTAGATGTCCATCTTTAGTGGTCATTGTTCACACCCAACAAGAACTGAAGATAAGAAATCAAAAAAATGTTGATGAACATTTTTTTCTTGACAGAAGAAATATGGTTTCATATTTCAGGCTAACCAAACAACTTATTTATTATCTTCGAGACACTAGTCACTATAATCCTAATAACTTAGATGTATCAAATATATTGGAAACACATTAACAATCGCATACCCACACATGCACACACACATACACAACACACACACACACACACACACACACACACACACAACACACACAACACACACACACACACACACACACACACACACACACACAACACACACAGACATCTCACGAGCTATACAAGCATTTATTATGAGCTATTCACTCATGTTAGTGAGGAAAAATATATTAAGTCTTCACCATAAAACTAAATGAAGTCTTAAGTCTTCATCACAGGATAAAATAAAGTACTTGTGGTGAAGTTTTAATATATCTTTCCTCACTATATTATAACTATATTTCGGGTGCGATTTTACTATTAATAGCTTTCTTTTAAACTTTTTTTTCTTTATCAGAAAAGTCTAATCATTTGGGATGTATTAAACATGTTCGTTACAAAAGGCCTGTCAGCATGTTTTCTATTTCTTTGAATGCTATTATCAGACACCTCCCCTCCCCCATATTTGTAAGTGTGAACAGAAAATATAACTGATAATAATCTATCAGAGCAATATATTTATAAACAAATGTTAATATAATTTTTCTATGGACATAAATCTTTACTTATTACTTTTTTATGTATTCAAGGTAATTTTTTTTTATCATAACATAAAAGAAGAGAAAATAAATTGAAATACTTTTTAAAATCGTGTTTGAAAAGTAGCTCACCTTTGAGCAAGGGTCTCTCTCCTCTTATTGCAGACAATTTGGTCGGTTCAAAGAATTTGTCCATTTCATTGCTTCGTTCCTCTTCAAATCTACCTCTTTTTCTAATCTGTCATATTCTACAGCTTCCAACCTACCAGAAATTTATGTTACTACTCAGTATGGCCACTTTAATACTACTTCAGTCGTTTTGACAGTGGATTTTAAAAAGAATACAATATGCTTATCATAAAATTGATTTTATGCTTGGTTGATAACAAAATGCCGCAATGCAGTTTTTTTGAGATTTTGAGAGCTTGGATAATGTTAGAATGAAATATATAATAAGGGTTGTAAATAATCAAATTATCTATCCTTTAGATATTTTTTCGATTTTTGTAACGTCATGCTTTACAAACATATCTTGATCTAAACATTTGTTTACTATTCATTATATTCATGAGTTGTATGATGACCTTGGAGGTTTTCATTCCCATAACAGACTCAAAGAAGAATAAAGCAGAAGTTATTATTTAGAGTGGAGTGTGTTTTACCAGACTGTGAGAAGCCTATTGTTACTGGGTGGGCGGATGAGGCCACCGCATAAGCCTCACTCGGTCACCTAATCAGGCTTATTGTATCTTTAATATAACTTTCAATGCCTCTGCAGCATTTAATATAACCTCCTTTGCAGTATTTTGGGGTCAGTTTTTCATGAAATTTCTATCTATTGCTTCGGAAGCCTACATTTCGTGTTTTAGGCATCAGTTGTTTGTGTTGTGTTTTTAAAAGTTAATCAGTCGTTATCAGTTTCTCTTTTTATATTAGTATAAGGGAGCAGAGTAGCCCAGTGGCTTAAGTGCTCGCCTTTGGTTTTGATACCCACTCAATTTATTCATGCGGAAAGTGAAAAAACGTGAGCACGTCGTTAAGCCGATTTGGTTTGTTAGCAAGTACCCTGGCTTGTTGATCATACCATAATATAAAGCAGAGGAGGTTGGTATTTTTCATGTGGATGATTTTAGCCATACAGGGACCGCCAAAACATAACCAAAAAAATTGCTAGATCAAACACACAACCCTGTGTGCCCGAGGTGGACCTCGCAAAGGCTGGTTTCCACTACTTAAGTCACACGAATATTTATAAAAGAAATCATAATATTGACTAAATACTAACGACTAAATCGTCACTACATGGGCGTACAATCCTCAATCTCATTAAACCAGTGGAGTTAACTTCTAAAATGGAATAGCCAGTGAAAACTTGGATTAACTAATAATATATTGGAAGATTTTTTCTTTTGAGCTGTTCCTTCATAGTGGGGAAGAAACATCTAAGCAACCTCTCAATATATTCACAAGCCGAACGTGGATAAAGGGGTCGTAGCGACGCTCCTGCTCGACTGAGTATTCACTTTTCCATCATTATTCCTTCCCAGATGGACTCGTACAGTAGGGAAACCTCTTTTTATATAAAAACATTTCACTTTTAGCTTCATTAAAATATTCTTAAACATTTCGCTAGCAATCAACTGAACAGCCAGGATTAGTGGATAGTTTATATCCTTTCATTACTTGTCGTGGAGCCTTTGTTTGGCAAGATATTAATAGACCGGAGGTAGAAGTGTTTAATGTCTTCACCATAAAGAGTCTCCTTAACGAACATTTTAAATGGAAATTACTTTGTACAGTACTTTACATTTATCAAATGGAGTGCCTCCTGTGAGTACTGACATTCTGCAAATGATCGCAAATCGTTCTGTTGCTTCAGTGTCAGCTTTTTTTAAAGGTTTGTGGTGAATGAGAAGCCTTCATGTAATAAAATGCCTTTGACAGCTTACTTTGCACACAAGGCGAATTCTTACACTCCTGTGTATAAGTCAAGGGCCACAATACCTTTAAAAGTGCGTCAGAGCCATCACTTGTCAATTCATAAATTTGGTTTGACGTAATAATTTTGAGTGCCCTATTCCTCCTGGCTTCCAATTGAGTTTTAGATTAGGAAGATTTTAGTACCAAAAATCATCTACTTATGAAGTAGGCTTAACATTTTGATCAATCAACTCCATAAAACGCATAAAATCAAAGATACATAGGTCCCAAAACAGATATATTGCTTCCTTTAAGCTCTAATAACATTATTATTGATAATTAATCACAATGAATAACAAATTGTTTTGATGATTTTCAACGTTTTTCTCAGTTTATATTCTCTTTGAATATAAACACGTTTATATTCAGTATAACGTTTTCTCAGTTATACTGAATATAAATGTTTAGCATGTCATAAAACAGAACGAATGGAGAGGGAACAAAATTAGATTTTGTTGAAAATAAAGTAAGAACCAAGTAAAATTCTGCCTTGCTCCATTTATAAACCTGATGTTTTCCACCTCGAGACAATTTCTAAATCTTCTATGATGACAAATGCATTTTGTGTTTCTAGAAGATGTATGACTTGCTTGGCCTTGGCATTGAGAGTTATATGATTACTGATCCAGTAATCTTGATCACTAGTAATCATAGGTGACCTTGACTACAGGACTATTGAGAAAAGTAGTCATTGGTTATAGACGAGTGCACGTGATTTGATAAGGGAAGCTGAGACCTCGTATATGTACATCATATACGTACCTAGTACCTATACCTATACGAGGTATATGTACCTCGTATATGACTGTGTTATTGCCAAGGGCCTTCAACAGACTGACGTCTGTAAAGAGATAAAACAATCAAGCTAGTGCCCAAAACTCAATATTACTAATATCAATAAACATTTTCCAAATATAACTAATTACATAACATTACTAAGTTACCATAATTAGTGACGTAATCCAATTAAGCTAAAGCTTGCGTTGTCTATAGAATTCTTAATTTTGTATAATAGTATTTAAAAACATAGTAAGTAACTAATGAAATGTAAAAAGGGAGATAAATTTGGTTAAATGTTTAGAATATTAGCATAAATTTATATCTTTTTCAAACATTAGTTATTTATTTTTGATTTTATTTAAAATAATGTTAAGAGCTTTGTATTTATACTCAGAAAAATCAATATAATCGATAATATTAATTTATTACTAGCTATCCGTTCCAGCTTTACGCACTGAAGAACAAGTAATAACCTTGTTGATATTCTTGTTTAAAGTGCTGGTAGGTATATGTGTGTTTTCATTTCCGTTTTGTAGAGAATCAAAGTTGCAAGTCACGTGAATTAGAATCTGCGATAAGTAATATATAAAATAAAGACAAATATATTTAACATTCATAGATTAAAGACTCTTTGAATTTCTTGTTATGGAGATGAATTTCGGAAACAATCATTTTTAAGAATTATTATTAATGAGGAAATAGAGATACGCTGTAAGTAAAACTAGGGATAGATACATTTTCATTTCCTTACAGAATTTAGGTTGAAAGGTGATAAGTGTGGAAGTTGAAAACAGTAGGTAAAAATCTTAATTACTTATTATTATTATTATTATTATTATTATTATTGTCAATGAAATAAAGAGCTACTGTTTCAAAATTAATCAAATGTTAAGAACAAAACAAGTACAGAACTTGTTCAGCAAAAACACTTGCACTAGTTATGGCTGAATGTCAAAATATAAACAAATGGCAAACACAAAGTTTACACTTTTATCTGTTTTTCCTAGATTTTGAGCCTGTAGATATGATCACAAAAGAATGTACAGAATAATATTTGCAGGTAATAAAATTTGTATCGGCTACGTTTATTCAGATTTTCTATCACGTCGTTTGTTATTAAAATGTTTAATTGGAATATTTTGTTAGTAACTGTTTGTATCTTTTTCCTGTTAAAACTTCTGCAGTTTACTTACTCATGGTTTAAAAATATTTCCTCCCTTCTGAATGTTGTTATCTGTTTTTGATTGTCCTCCGTTGTATTAAGAAATTCTACCACTATTAAATAAATCTATTTACTCTACGAGTATCTAAGGAAGTCTTGTCAACTACAATATTTTACAAAACATTTATTTATAAAGCATTTTTACCTATTTAAAATCAATCCTAACAATATGTTGTGTATTATAAGTAGGCCAGTATCTAAATAGTAATATTTATATTATTAATATGGCAAACCGTCATACCTTGCAAGATGATCTTGGAGTTGTTGGAGCGCTTTTAGATGTTTCCCATCTTCGTTCGCAACAAACCTACTGAGCTGTTATTTAGGGGGTTGGTTAGTAATAGTAACCAATGGACAACGTCCGAGTACGAGGTGTGACGGTTTGCCATATTAATAATATAAATTATACTAACCTCAGATGTAATAATAATATGCATGTATTTAAATAGTATGGTAATATATTATTTGTTTACCAACGATGTTAAAAGTAAATTTCTGGCATGCAATAATTTTACATTGTAGAAAGCTGTAAGTTAATGTATGTATGTGATGGGATGAATAATGAGAGTGTCAAGTCATCAGGAAAAAGAATTCGATACGCAAGATACTGGATAGCCGAATGAATGCATTGTATTCAAAAGCAGTCGTATTTGAAGTATCGAATACCGGCTCTGAGTACCGAATACGTATTGGATATGCCCATCTCTACTATCAACTGTCAAGTCGTTTTTTTTTTTAATTTAAAATGGAAATTCTTTTTTCCACAAAAATAAAATATGATGATAATAGTCTTTACAAGCTAGCATTAAGATGAAGGCAACAGAGTGTGTAAGAAGACACAACAGAAGCATAATACAGTCACTGTTGAATATGGATGGGTAGCCGCCAAGCACGCGATTAAGACAACAAGATAAGGCGGATTTAGGTGTTTATAATCCTTGCTCGTGTTAATCTCTGTGGAAATGACGAGCTCTAGTTACTGAAACAGGCTGCCACTCCTCTGCAGCTCGCAGCAGAGAACTCGCTGACTGACTGCCTCTGCCGAAACACCCAATCCACTTGCTCATTCAATCCATTGAAATGACAATACTCCAAGCTTTAAAAACCGGCTAGATGATTCTAAATCTGGAGCCATTTCTGCACAAGAACTAATATAATTTGATTTATTAAAAAAAATAATAACATTTAAATAACAAATCTAATTTAAAATCTCTCCTAAAATAATTAGAATAAACTTCTACGTCTACAGTGAAGAGATTATTTTAGCAGAAAAATAATTAATTACAAAAAATATGCAGTTTTTTATTAATGAGATTTGTAAAATTTATTACTGAGCAATTTTTTATTTTTGGTTTGAATTTATTTTTCACAGAAGCAGTTTAAAGTTGTTTAGTTTAACTGGAGGACATTTATTTTGACATCATGTGAGAAGGAAACTGACAAGCGAAATATTGTGTCCCAACACTCAAGCATGTGACATCAGAATAATTGTTTTCATAATCAGCTTGAACACATGCTAATGTTCGTATTATTCAGATCCAACATCCACTGAATTATTTGCTACAAGATCTGGAGCCTTTGTTACAAGGAGACTGACTCCGACTCTGGAGCCTGCTCCAAGTATGATTGTTTGGCTCTAACTACTTTGTATATCTCAATAATACTCCATTATATTATTTCAAATATTATTTTCGATATTAAAACGTAAATTATTTCGAGGGTTTAAAATGGCACTAGGGAAACTGGCGTTATTGTGGTTGAAATAAACCAAGCAGTGTGAGTTTATGTATGGAGATATTTAATTTTGCGCAATGTGCTGAAAGCCAAATCTATAGAACAACTTTGATCATTAAACCGGACTTACGAATCAATAACCAACTGAGGAAAGACTGGCCAAATAAAATAACATGGGAAAACGTGATTATTTGCTTTATCGCTTGACAAGCAAAAGCCGCTAAACCAAGCCGGAGGTCAGAACAATCGACTAACTTGTACATAATAATGACTTTGCAACTTTAAAACACAAATATAATACATGATTGTGGAATACACTTGAGCTTATCAAGCATTATTAAGAATTACCAAAACATGCAAGCATTTGCCCAAAAATAATATGAACACAATATGAGCAGAAACTATCGAAAATATTAAAATTTTGAAATCTGGATTTTAGAAATTTGGTTTCTTTAACTAAACATAACCTGTTTTTAAATTTTAAAACACTTCAAAGCATTTAAGTATATTCATAAAAACACTCGGTTTTTTTTAATAACTCTTATTTATTTATACTTTTATCTCTATTTATATTTTCATTATATTTTTAATACATTTTTATTTTTATTTTTGTTTCACCCTACGCTGCAAAGATATTTTTAATTAACTTTTTTAATAAGTAAACACTATATTCTTAATAATTACATTGTTATATCTGAAGAGTTAATTTGTTTTATTTCCTTTGATTGGCATTTATTTATTAAGTAGGTTTAATTTACACTTAATGTTTTCTTACCATTGCCTAGGTAGTTAGATTATTGTCTTTTCCTTGTTCTAGTCTGGATAAATCATCGTAAGACGATACCCTTTTTGTATTTTTGGCCTTATTACCAGGAAGAGTGGTAAGAAAGATAATTTTTCGTTCTTATGACAGAGTCCTTTATTCGGGGATTTCTTTCATTAAAGAATAGGCAATATAAATACGACATTATAATAACAAAAGTAATGGCAGGAATAAAGAGGTTTTTGGAACTAACTAAACAGTTCTTGCAGGCTTCCCTAGTCCAATCCCTGTACTCCACTTGGTTACAACTTCTTAAACAACACCCTTACCAAAAGAAGAAACTTTCAAAACATGTTCCTCTATTTCATATTTCGTTTGTTTGAGATTACGCGTAAGAATATTTGTGTTGAAAAGTTTTAGGCCCTCTTTCCAATTTCTGCGGCTCTAAACGAAATAAAGTTTATGGACTGAAAGCTATCATCTAGATATTTGATCTCGTTTTACACGTACATACCTTTATTAGAGTTGGTTAGACCACAATATTAATAAACAGATAAATATTTGTTGAGGTTTTTGACTTTAGTATTACTGGTGTTATTTCTGCAATAATTCCTTATTTTTATTTCACCTACGATGCAAACTTATTTTTTTTATTTTTTGATAATTGCTATGGCTAAACATTAATTTTATTTTTCTTTCTTATCAACGTTCGTTTAATTTAAATTACGCCTCTTGTTGTTAGTAAGTCCTGACGATTTTAAATAACTTTGAAAATACCTTGGCATTAAAGTAACCAGAATGCTCAAGATTCAATATTTATATATACAAATAAGGAATTAACATTTATATATTACTCATTAAATTAGTTATTGACTTATATACAATATATAGAATAAGCAATATACAGTTATATATTGCTCATTGTATTGCTTTTAGTTTTATATACAATATATAGAATAAGCGATATACAGTTATATATTGCTCATTGTATTGCTTTTAGTTTTATATACAATATATAGAATAAGCGATATACAGTTATATATTGCTCATTGTATTGCTTTTAGTTTTATATACAATATATAGAATAAGCGATATACAGTTATATATTGCTCATTGTATTGCTTATTGCTGATGTGGTGATATTATGCATGTTGTTTTGTTGTTTATTGTTATCTCTTATTGTATATATTCATACATAATCTTTAAAACAACAATAGCTACTCGAATTATAATACAGATATTTTATATAGTAACCTATAGTTAAAGAACACGCTTTTTGATCTTGTCTACTTCTAGGAAATGTTTTTCGACAAATGAAAAACATTGTGGACATCTTTAACAACAGAACGCATTCGTGACATGAAAATGGAAATGGAAATGGTTGATATTGTTCGTCCAACAATATCAACAACATTTTAGAATGTTCTGGGTAAAGTAATTTCAATAGAATTGTTAAATATATTTAAGACATAAAATAATGAAAGTATTAATTGAGTCGCAATGCAGCGTGCAGTGGACCAGCTGAGTCCCTTTCTGTGGTTTTCTCCAGATTTGTTAACTCTGCCATGTTAAGATGGGTTTTCGTAGCGAATGTAGAACGCTTTATTCTAAGGTTGTTTGTTAATTCCAATCCACCAAATCTATCACTTTGTGTGTACACACCAAGACTTCGTCCTATATTTCTTCACCAATTGTTTACAAACAAATCTCATTCCTAATTTTTTATTCAATATTTGACAGAGATTAACGAATAGGATGATATTTCAGTGGTTTTTTTAAGAAAAGCAGTTTACAATTGGGATGGTTTGGTTTTACTCTGGGGTAGGCAGAATGGTCACGTTGAATCTATCCATAGCTGGCCAAAGATAGCCTCTTGTCTTCATGCTGTTGCTTACTGTCATTAATCAAAGTGCGCGAGTACTTGACACCACCTCAGAGGTCCGATCAATAACTTATCAATGGCTTCAAACAGCAGCGACACAACTTATACATGACTACTCAGCTGGACACATGCACTGCCAGTGGCACACAACCCATTCAACAATCCACTCATCTTTAAATCGTTTATATAAAAGTAATCATCATGAACTATTTTAAGTTTTTTTTTGGAACAGAATATAAAAGAATAAAGCACTAAAGAGCTGAGCAATGTGCCCATATCAGCCTGACCACTCCTGTTTTAACTGAATTCTCAAATAATATCCAGTAAAAGTCAGTGAACCCAGTCAATAAGAATTGACTTTTTTAAAAAATGATAACTTTTCAGGACATCACATTTCTAGTTTTTCACCATTCCTGTAACTTTATTTGTTGAAACATTTTTTTTTATTTATTATTTTATTGCAACTTCCCAATAGGTAACAAGTAATATTGATAAGTGGTACATAACAAAATGAAATAAAAGAGTAGAGAAACCACCTGTTGGTGGCACTCCATACAAATTATTCTGATCACTGGAAATTTCTTTCTGGTAGGTTTGGTAGGAATCTGGTGGGATGGTAATTGCTGAATTAAAGGGTGTAGGTCGGAGGGTAAAGATTCATGAAATTTGAGGTATCGTGATCGGATTTCTTGGTGGTAAAAGGAATTTTTAAATCGTTATGAATTCCATCATTAGAAACATAAAAGGGAGCCTCTACAATTTTTCGAAGGATTATGGATTGGGTTGTTTGTATTCTCTGTATCCCCAGATTTCGAGTACGTAAGTCCAAATCGGTTTAAGTATTGTAGGATATACTCGTATTAGTCTTTTGTTGTGTAGAGTCAAATTTGATCTTAATGTTGAAAACAATAAGTCATTTTTGAATATGTGGTATTTTTAATTAATAATCAATTATTAATTGAGAATTAAATAATTGATAAAAAATGAAATAAGATTAAGTAATTGTTCTTATAATTCGTTTATTGATAAAATACGAATAAAATACCAACAAATGAAATGAACATGTCCATGTTATATAGTGAAACTCATCCTTTTCATGGATTGGATTAAACAAAAATGTGTCATACCACGATTTATAGACCATGCCAACGTATTCATACTATAATTATGTTTCAAACTTACAAGTAATATAACACTTACTTACTTACTTACTTACTTACAATGTAATATGTAATAATTAACTAAGTTGGAGAATAACCTGTAATATCTAATGTAACATTCTTGTCCAATGAACATCAGTGATGGTTCGTCTCGACATGTGTAGTTCCATGTGTATTCACCTTAATAGTCAAGAAAAAAATATATTTTTTGTTATCTAATAAACTTTTTTATACAATTTACGATTTTTTCAAAAAAACCATTTGAAGTATATAAGATTTTTAAGGTTGGATATAAACAAACCTTTCAATTAGAGAAGGTTGTGTCTTATTTCAGGCTAAGTTCTGCATCGCTTGGGGCTATATTGGCTTCTTTAATGGTTAAAATTTTACAATTTTACAGCTTCTTTCATAGTATACTGATGTTAAATACATGATAAATACAACATTTTCATGTTGTAATCTTTGAGTAACTATGATATCTGTTCTCAAATTACAAAATGTACTATAATGCACCTTTGTATTAAGCCGTTTTTATGGAAAAACTATGCATTACATCCTCTTATAATATAATATTTCATTATGATCTACTTTTTTGCATTAAATTGATCTTACCTTTCTTGGAAAAAAGCTGTAATTATTTTCAATTTCTGTTGTTATGAGTTTCATAATAGTTACAAAAAATGGTAATGATAACTTGGGGGGGTGGGGGGGGGGGGGCATAGTGTCTTAAAACTGTCTATGTACTAAAGTTAAGGTATAATGAGACAAGGATACTCAATACCCACTATGATAATATACAACATATAAGTGATTTCTGAGTTTAACATTAAATAAATTATTATTATTGATCTACGAACTTTAGTCACTTAAAGAAGTTCATCGTTCATTAACACTTTCATACTCGTAGTTCAAATAGAAAATGCACAACAATTAGGACTCCTCCCACAATTCAATAACTCTTTAGCGTTGTGAGTTACAAGCTTCTATATACAGCTGGTTTATTGCCTGGCTGCATAGGTCTATAAACACTAAACATTTATTATTTTACCACTTTCCCGGTGACCAAAGAATAAATCATAGAAATTAACTTCTCAGTAAGGAATATATGCAGGCATCGAGAGGTAAATGTGAGACTAAAAGATATTATAGAGTTCTTTAATATCTAGAAAAAAGTAAAAGTGAAATATTCAATATAATAAGTGAATAGTGCTGAACATTTTCATGCAGTCTGCTAGATACAGATAAGGAAATAAATATATTTCATGCGCGGGCTTATAAATGTGAAAATACACAGTTGTCCTTTATTAATATAGTATATCGAAATACTCTTTTGTAGCATAACAAGAGTTTGTTAAACTAAAAAGACCTTCAAGGTTCCTTTTTTGCCAATGTTGTTAATGCATTGACATGCTGATTCACCCAGTGATGACCAAACAAGAAATTAGTAGCAAACATTCCAAAAAAGTTTATATTAAAAAGTAGTTGAAAATAACTCACCTAGTAAATATTTTATTATCTTTATTGTAATATAAAAAAAACATGTTTACACGAATAAATGAATACAAATTATTATAAACAAGTTTCGTATGACAAAAATATTTTCATAGTATATTCTGAGAGAGTGTTGGGTTAGAATATGTCTGCATAAACAATGTAGTAGATTTTCTTGCTATAAATATGAAAAGAACTAAATTGACTTAGCGATACCCTTGAACGGGCTTTACACTGCTGACCGTGACGAAAACTCAAAAAGCAAAGCTATCCTAAGTCGAGTGACCTACAATATCTAAACTGACCCGTGTTGTGTTCACAGTAAATCTTATATCGGAGGAAATTGCATTTTCTTGAATCATCGAGTTGTATCCTTAGAATAATATGTATTCTCCCAATAAGTCCACCTTCTCCTTTGACGACAGTTAGCAATCTTTCTGCTCAACCTAAGCGTCTGCTGTTAGTTTCAATGAAGATAAATAAATTACTATTTACAACAATTTTAAATTACACTGTTCTAAATCGTTAAAAGAAAATTGATAATCACTTAAGAATAAATATTGACATAGTTTTTTTTGTTAATATTTTAACAAAATAAACTGGTAATGCGACTAAAAATAATTCACTATTCAATAAAAAACTTCACTGTATTTCAGAGGACCACTATGAGGGGGGGGGGGGGTCATTCGCCCATGAAAATTACAAATGGATTCCTTGTGTAGTAAATATACAAAATGTACACCTATTTAAAGGATTATATATTTACTATAAAATCGGAAAAAAGATGGAAACTGCACATACTCGTAAACATGTTGAAAATCGAAGACTAACACACAGAGTCAAGAAACACTCGGATAACTCATAGGATTATTTATTTATACACGCTATTTTTCTTTATCGAGGTTTGGTCCAGCGCCAAACAATTCTCAATAAAACACATTTAAGCCAACGTTTCATCTATATCTGTAGACATCTTCTGGGCTTCACCAATACAGAATTAATTACAATACCTTGAAAAACAAATACAAGTTATATTACTCATATAATATACATAATTACCAATTTTTTTAAATAAAAAAATACTAAGACACTTATGTGTATGTTCATGTCAATAATGTCACTTGTATTTTACAAGCTATTAAATTTAAATCTGTATTGGTCTAGCCCTGAATATATCTAAAAATATAGACGGAACGATACCTTAAATGTGAAGGGTTGAGAAGTGTTTGACGCAGGACTAAACCTCGATGAAGTAAAATAGTATAGAATTATGATGTCCAGATAATAATATATTGAAAAATATATATAAATATAAATGTATTTTTATATTACCAAATTGTATTAAATTTAAAATATTCATATTAAATTAACCCGGCACATTCATAATACAGTATCACGGAACATTTCACTATAATCCAAAGGTGGGGGCCGATTACACCAAACTAGAATACTTAACTAACTGTATTATTAATCTCTATTAGTTAATTTTATAATCTATTAAAACAAAATAGTTTAATTATTTTTGCTAATTTAACACGCTTTTGGACTACACTTAGGTTATTGCAAGGTTTCACTTAGATATAACATATCTAAATTAAAAACAAAATGAGTCTCTTCTACGTAATAACTGAGAACGTGTGCATTCTACTCACTACAGTAGAATAAAGTTATATTATTAAATATATATATATATATGTTTATAAAATTAATTTAAAACAAAGGAAACACACAGAAAGACACAGACAAAACTCACATCGAAATATCGATGTGAGTTTTGTCTGTGTCTTTCTGTGTGTTTCCTTCGTTTTGAATTTATTTTATTTTAAAAAAGTCCGCTGGACCGTTTCTTTTAATTGGTATATATATATATATATAGTTAACACATGAAAGAGAAAAAACAAATAAAGATACACACAAAAGACTCACAACGATATTTCGACAGTCGTCGTCATCGGGTAGAAGTAGTCCCTTTGAGTAGCTGAAGCTAACTGAGAGGTAGGCCGAATGCAAACGAACACGCACGCACTCTGTCGGCCGTCCCAGGTAAGCTACTAACTACAGAGAGAAAAATAACTAAAAAGAACAAATAAAAGCAAATAAAAATAACAGAAGGAGAAGAATAGTAAATGAAGCAATAAACAATTTAAAAAAATAAATAAAATAAAATAAAATAAAAAATAAAAATAAATAAATAAAAAATAAAAAATAAAATAAAATAATAAAAAAAATAAAAAAAAATTAAAAATAATATAAAAAAAAAAATTAAATTAACGGTACAAGTTAAGGCCAGGAGGAGAGCGAGCTTTGAGAAGACAGATAATTGCCTCCTCTGAAGCTCTTAGAGTAACCCGAGAAGACGGAACAGGGATATGATTAAGGACTTGGACCCGGAAGCAGTGATTAAAATCCAGTCCATGGGAATTAGTGTGTGTGTGTGTGTGTGTTTGTGTTATGGTTTTCCATTGGTGGAAGCCTCGTGTTTATTGGCCGCATAAAGAAAGACTAGTATCACTAGTGTTCAAAGGTAGCCATGACTTTTTCAATGCTATTTTTGAAACCCCAACCCCACCAGTTATTGAAAGTTAATTCATTCAATTCACGCATTGATTGATTTTTTAAGAAAATACCTTTTCATTTGCTGACTTCCTCAGCACTTTGTAAAATTCTAACAGCTCTGAGAAAGATTTTGAGAACATTTACCAAATTTAAAATTATAGAAGCAATATTTGCTAGTCGATTTGAACTTGCTGCCAGTATTACAGGCAATCATTGAACAATTGACGCCACAAGAGCAAGGTGTTCCTAAAGTAAACTCAGCTACTGAAAGTCTATTGGCTTCATTATAGCTTTATGATGACTATTTCTATTGATGATTTTGCCTTTCATTTTGCCATATATGTAGGATTTCATAGCTCGTTTAAAATATGATTGCTGATGTGGGAAGTGCTTCTAGCCATTTCATCAAAATACCTTGGCAGAAATCTCAGAACATATTTACAATTTGTATTTACGTTTGTTTATCTTTACTCTGCTTCATATCATTTACTTCCTATCAACTACCTTGTACTCTCTGACAATATATGATTCATGAACATCCATTATTAGCCTGCTACGTGTCTAATTGTCAACTGGAAAATTAGATAATGTAATTTTTCATCGTCTTATGAAATATGACTGAGCATTAAATTGAACATCGATTGGTGAGAGAAAACTAACAGGTGTTCCATCCAAAGAGCGGTGTCTTGACACTAGCCTTATTGATTTCACGGAGATGTGACAGTTCAGACTGGTGGAAAATACCGTCCCATTATCCGTTATATTTTTGGTTAATTTTAAGCATCCTGCCAGTCTTTTGGTTCAATTTTTCTCAGAAAATTGCCACCTTTCTATATAGTTTGATTCTAATCACACTTAATTGGTTGATTCTAATTCACTATTTCCTGTATCAACAGAAATATTATACCTTCCTACAAAATAATAGTTAGTCACTAATTTTACATTTTCTATGCGTATGTTATTACACTGTTTACTTAATTCATATCATTTTCAATATTTATTATTTTTTTATTTTTTGGTCAATTGAATCGTCTTCTAAGATGATAAAAATATCTATGACTTAAAATAATTATTTATTGTTTATTCTAACATAGAAGTTTTGTTTATAAATTTCGAATTCATTCTTTATATTTGTCATTACCGTTCCGCCGTTTCAGTATTAATTTTTTTTTTAACTTTTCATACCGTTTTTGTTTTAGTTGAGTAGAAAGAGCTTTAAATATCTCTATTAGTGTAATCTCCTGACTGTTCCTAACTGTATAAAGCGAACATGATTTTGTTCATTAATTCAGACATGCATGAATTTGAAAAGTCCGATGTAGTTTGATCAAGGTAGAATTAATGGTTTTGTTAAGATATTAAGGCTAATGTTTTAATTTTTAAAGTTTAATTTTGATTTATACTTAACAAAAGACAGTTCACCTTCATATTATAATAAACACTAAAACTGTTTGTATATTAAAACGATTATCAAAAGCAATGATTGGTTTCAACTACTAATTTGAAATTATCCATCTCTTTGAATCTCCGGTTCTATGTTTATTAATTAAGACTAATTACAATAGTACGTTGTTGTAATGAAATCATGGGTAATGAAGTGGAACATCGATGACTAAACAGAAACAAATAATATCGAACTTATTGATATTAACATATTACAAATGAGACAGCACAATTCCCTGGGGTCCTCATAGAGATGACTTTTAGTATTAATAGAACTCATGGAACTATGCTCATATCTATTTAAATAGGGTATTCCATCAGGGAGATGTTAGCATGCCAGATCCAAAACAAGTATGCAAAGCATAAATTTATGCATATAGTTTTATTTATTATATTCTTTTTATATTTTGGAATATATCAAGGCTAACGTTGTGTTTTTCTAAGAATAAATTCTTAAAATCATATTTTAATGTACTTTTGAATATATTTTGAAATAAAAAAAGTTTTTTAATTTCATCTAATTACGTTGAAGCGCAATAAGTTTGTACCTCGTCCCTTAAGAGTGCTATTAAATTGGAATGTGTAAGAATCATTGGTCTACTCTGGACCTTCTGATATCTACATCATGACCAACCTAGCGACGTTAAAGAAATAGCACATTTCGTGGACATATCATATGGCAAGTGATTGCTCATCATTTTTATTGAATAACAAGCGTTGTAAACAAAATATATATACTGCTCACTGCATTGATTGACAATTTATAAGCAGTAAAGAAATACTATAGCAAATATTGTACAGCATATCTCAGTTTTCGTTACAATAGAATGTATGTTTTACTAGTGGGGTTTGATTGGAGAATGAAGTTTATTCCATGTTGAAATGTTAATCTGGCCGGGTAATACATTGTGTGGAGGCTTCCCTTGAAGCCTCGGCCCTTGATTAACAGTTGATATAGGGCTTACATTCTCCCTGTCTGTCCCTTACTCTTTCTTCAGTCCTTTCTCTCTCATTCTCTCTCAATACAGGGTTGAAATCATTTTAACCTCTCAGTAAATATATCAAATTCTAATTTGCGTCTCCCAGTGTGATGCCTTTCTCGCCCTATCACTGCTCATTGTCTACTAAATATTCTTTTTATCCTCTCTATAATCACGTTACCATTTTGAATGAATACATCTGTCAGTAGCTCCTCTCTTTCAGCTCTTTGTGACACTCAAATTTTTAAATCTCTCTTTTATTCATGTTGTTTGAAAATTCATTACCTTCAATAAACGCTTTAGATGCTCTCATTCTCTTTCTCTGTCTATCCCACACACACCCGCATTTTTCTAATCTATTTAAAAAAAAAAAGCAAACTTATCATCATTTTAACCTCTGAATCATTAAAATAAACTATTAATTCTAGATAAATATTAGATACATATTTATATACAGTATTAAATTAATTACAGTGCTCTAAGGCCTTTCGTTACATCATCATCAGAGAGGTAAATGCACCAAACAAAAAGTATAATAACAAGTTAACCTGGTTGATTGAAGTCTTCAGGATTGCTGGCAACCCTGAAGACTTCAATCAACCAGGTTAACTTGTTATTATATTTTTTGTTTGGCGCATTTAGCTCTCTGATGATGATGTAACGAAAGGCCTTAGAGCATTGTAATTAATTTGTATTTGTTTATTGTGGTGTTTATTTCCTATATTATATCAAGAGTTATTGTTGATTATTAATTTATATATATATATGTATAAATACTCTACTGATTCACATCCTGGTGCAATTAGAGTTTAATTTGAACCTGAAGAACTGACCAAGTCCTGATAAACTTTAATTTTGTTTCTATTTAACGGTCGATACTTTTATCAATATATATATATATATATATATATATATATATATATATATATATATATATATATAAATATATATATAAATATCAAACCACAATAAGAAAATGGGAAAACAAAACTAAGATCTTTCAACCGTAACAAGCGGTCTTCGTCAGAGTCAAAAACCCAACTCAGTTGACTTTTTGACTCTGACGAAAACCGCTTGTTACGGTTGAAAGATCTTAGCCTTGTTTTCCCATTCTCTTATTGTAGTTTGATCATTGATTGTTATTTCACGTGTTTATATGAAATCTTTATATATATATAAAATATACATTTCACAGTAAACTATAGGCACAGAATAAAGATACGAACACACTTAGTGTCTCTAATTTTTCGTTGAATCGTCATCAGGGTAGCTGATATAGGGATATATTCAAACCCACTTGCGAATCAGCAGTTTGAAAATAACAGTGTTGTCACAAGCCTTGTAAACCTACAAGATTCAACCTTCTAACCTATTGTAATAGTCACAGTATTCAGCCGGAATGTTCAATGTGTTGAATTAATTTCAAATAAAACGTAGGTAAACATATAACTTTTCAAACAAGCACTTCCTAAGCAATACAATGAACTTATTAAAAAAATCTTGATAGCACTTCTGGCGAGGGCTACTCTAGAAAAGAGTTGAACAGATACAGCACCTTCGTGTCTAATTTTTTACCTTTTTAAAGTCAGCAAACTATTATGTTTTCTGATTTCTTAGCAACGGGTAGTTTTTAAAAGAATGGAGATTATACATGTATTACCAAATGGTAATAAAATAAAATCATTGTCAACATATTCTTTCAGCTTTAATCATCTTTTAATCAAAATCTGGAGTTTTTTACACTCAATTTTGCTGTGATAAATGCATTGGCAACGTACCTTGTGATTGTGCCTTGTGATAAACATACATTGGCAAACACTCGCACTAATTGATTTATTTTAATAAATCTAAAATATTAAAATCAGCAATATTTTACAATATAAACAATTAACAGTAATAAATTGTTAATAATATAACAATAACAAGTTGTTATTGATATTAATAATAATAATAACAATAGTAATACAGATAGTTATGTAAATAACTATTACATAAGTTAAAGATTTTGGGGTAAGAAGAAGAGTGCCTCAAAGTTAGTATCCTGTTGATATAAAAAATGATATATTACATTATCATAGAAATATTATTTCAGACATTTTTGTTATGTCACTTTTTACTAGATAGTTTTGTCAGTTTACAAAAAATATCTCGTGATTTGTGACTAAAAATATGAGAAACAATATTGACTTGTGGAGAGTTGAAAAACGTTTGATAGATATGCTCATAGCCACACGCAGGCCTGCTACATCAAAAAGGGTTTAGAAGAGGGTGAAATGTGTAAACACATAGACATTTCAAAACATTCCTTTTAATCAACAATATACTTTATAGTACTCACTAATAAATGTTTATGTATATTTTAACAATCTGTTTTCTGAGCCATTTAATAAATACTTCGGTCCAGAAAACATAAGTTACACCAGGATTATAAATCAGCCCATGTTTACATACACAAACTATGATATTTCAAATTCATTACTACATACATAACCTATGATATTTCAATTTCATTCATTATTGCATACATAGGCTATGATATTTAAAATTTATTAGTACATACATAACCTATGATATTTCAAATTCATTACTATCTACATAATCTATGATATTTCAAATTCATACTACATACATAACCTATGATATTTAAAATTTATACTTATTTGGAGCCACACATATACTGGTATCCGAAAAACTTTAAAAATGTTCTCGGGGTACAAATATGTCAAGTCGTCTAAATCTCGAAATGAATTTCTCCTTATGATTGCAACACTTGTACTAAAGTATTAACCAGCCGAGAGATCTGTAGAGTCATTGAAAAATCGAAATATATGAGTCAACTAGAATGAAGGTGATTTGTTAGTCTAGCCCTTCGAAGGGATTAAGGGCTGACTGAAGCCCACAATTCCCTTCATTTTAGACCAAACGCTTAATTAAATAAAACCAAACTTCACTGATGGCTTGTAACTAACGATATCTAATCCATCATTAGTCTGGAAGCTGTTAATTTACTTCTCCTTAATCCAGCCACTTGAAGATAAACCTTCAGATAATTAAACTTTCGTAGAAACGGAAATTAGAGTGGACAAAATAACTATGCCAAACTTGCAAACAAACTAACAAACCTTAATATTTATTGATTGTTTCTAAATATTAGATTAGTAAAATATTAATAACTAACTAACGTGTCTGTCTTTCAAGAGTGCTTTTTCAAAAATTCTGAGATGATACATGGTATTTCAAAATAACATACAAATTGTACAATAGTAGAAATATCATTATTAGTACAGCATTAAGTAAATGCCTCTATATGCACCACATTAGCTGTCTGTCCTTCAGGGTGACAAATCTAGTGTCAAAGTTTCTGCTTGCTGTATCTTATGGTGGCTGAGTTTACTTGTGGCAAAATTTTTTGCTTTTCTATTTTGGGAGTCCTAAATTTTGCCTAAGTCAAGTGTATTGAGAGCAGGGATCTTTAGCTAGTACCTGATATCGTACAGTCTCAGAACCGACATCTTAACGTTCTCTCCCAGGAACGAGGTGCTCAGATGTATTTACTTCCCACGTATATAAATGGAGGATCAGAGTGGTATTGGACCCCGAACCTACCAGTCTTGAGACGAACACGTTATCACTGGGCTAACCTGCTTGCCTAATTTCTGATAAAGCGTGATAAATATTTATTAGTAATAAATATATCATGGTTCAATATTATACAAGAAGAACAGGTTTTTTTTTAAGAAATATATTTCATCATCCCCATACTTAGACAGAAGGAAGAAATTTTCTTTTAAAAACGTTCTTTCAAAAATAGGTGTTCCAATTAAACATAACGATATTTTAATACCTTGTAATTCACATCCTGAGCTGCAAGTATTAACAATTATTCTACAACAATTTAACCATTTTCGCACCATAGAGGAAATGGCGATGGGACGTCCATGTCTAAGTAATAGATGCAATCATGTGTAGAAGGAGGATGACAACTTTCGAGGTGAGATGGTTTATTTCTTTGTAACACTATAATAGCAAACAGTTACGCATAGACCTTCATGTATGAGATCCCTAACTGGCGTTACAATTATCAAATTTTGAAAACTCTCATACTTTATATTTCAAATAAGCTCCATGATATATCTTCATATTTCAATAATAAAATTTTGAACCTCATACATTGTTAGAAATCACACAACCAATTACATATACTATTATTACCCATACGTTTATGTATTCAAACCTAATCAAGCTGATGTCTGTCAGGGGAAATGCAATAAAAGTGCATATGATTTGTGCAGTATATTTTTTTTGTAGATGCTGTAGTTCAAAATGCTGTTGGTAACCCTTTCGAGTTTTATTTTGTTTAAATTCTATGTTTCGAATAGACGGTGACTTTCTAGTTTATCTCTGAGCCGGTGGCAAGATTAGTTGAATATTTCACCCACTGCGAACTGGATGTTCTCCACTTTGCTCTTCTCAATAATGCAGGCGAGGCCGGCAGTCGACTTTTGACAAGCAGATCTGTTTAGCTTGACGGCTCTAGATAATTGCCTTTAGAGAACATCCTCTCATTCCGCCTAATCCAAATTATCAACTTTCTCATTTAGAAGATTAAAACCTTCCTTTATTAAATAATAATTATCGATTTCATTTATACTTATCTTAATTTATAAATTAATTGGTATTCAATTTAATTTTGTAAATAATTATTAGAGCCTTTTTTATGATTTCATTCAATATTATCTCTTCTTAGTAAGAGCAATATAAATATGTGAGAATATAAATTTTATTTGGGCAAAGATATCTAGTAGTACGACATACGAGGTGTATAAATAAAGTAGTGAGACTGATTTTTTTTAAATTTTCTATTCAAATATAATTACAATGTGATATTGTCACCTTCAAAATAGTTCCCTTCGGAAGCCACACAGCGCTGAAGACGGTCCTTCCAATCATTGTAGCATTGCTGGAACTCGGATTCTGGAATGGCCTTCAGCTGGTCGGTTACAGCAGTTTGTATGTTTTGTAGTGTCCCGAAATGAGTTCCCTTGAGGTGATTTTTCAATCTCGGGAAGAGGAGAAAGTCACAAGGACTCAAGTCTGGTGAATAAGGAGGCTGAGGAGCAACAGGAATGTTTTTACTGGCCAAAAACTCGTTTATTGAGATGGGTTTTTCGGAACCATTTTCGCACAAATTTTTCTCATCTCCAATTCATTGGTCAAAATGTGATGAACGGAGGTGTGATTCAAATTCAACTGTTCCCCGATCATTCTGACTGTCAAGCGTCGATCTGAACGCACAAGGTTCCGTACTCTGTTGACATTTTCATCGGTGTTTGCACTTGAAGGCCTTCCGCTTCGTGGTTCATCTTCAATCGACTCTCTTCCTTCTGAAAATTCCTTAAACCACCGAAAAACCTGTGCCCTTGATAAAACACGTTCTCCATAGGCCTCCTGAAGTTTTTCAAAAGTTTCGGTTGCATTATGTCCAAGTCTGAAGCAAAATTTGATTGCACACCGCAATCAGGTCACTCATTTTTAAAACGCTCAAGAAAAAACCATTTCACGAAAACCAACGCTACGGACAAACAAATGACTGTGGCGAGTTCAGATTCATACTGGAGGCACATCACACGTGCACCTGACGCTACTCAAGGCCACGCGTCTCCAGCGTTGCCAGATCGAAAGCGACGCTGCCAGTCTCACTACTTTATTTACACACCTCGTAGTACTACTATATATACTATACTATGTATCATACTATATACTATATAGTACTATATATACTATAGTGATATATATTATATATATATATATATATATATATATCACTATTTATAATTATAGTGAAAGAATTGAAGTCGGGAAAACGCTCCTTTAAAAATCTCCTTTAAATTCACCTTAGATTAGTGCTCAGAAAAACATCTGAAGAGAATCAGCTAAAGATTTTATTAAAACACAAAATTTTAAGAAAGAGCCAAGAAACAATCGGAGGCTTTTCTTTGCCAGTTCCAAAAAGACCTGGCAAAGAAATGCTAAATAATGATCAATAAATCGAACTGACTGAAATATATAAAATATTAATGACAATAGACTAATTTACTACGTAAGACTGTTCACCTTGTCTCCTTCCAAGATTAAATTGGGAGAGGCCAAAAGTTGTGCAAAAAAAAGTTTTGAAGATCTGTTTTATTTCATATATATATATGAAGATTTCACACAAACACGTAAAATAACAATCAATGATCACACCACAATATGAAATGGGAAAACAAGACTAAGGTCTTTCAATCGTAACAAGTGGTCTTCGTCAGAGTCAAAAACCCAAGTGGCCCTCAGTTGAGTTTTTGACTCTGACAAAGACCGCTTGTTACGGTTGAAGGACCTTAGTCTTGTTTTCCTATTTCATATTATGGTTTGATATTTATATATATATATATATATATATATATATATATATACATAGTTAACACATGAAAGAGAAAAAACAAATAAAGACACACACAAAAGACTCACAACGATATTTCGACAGTCGTCGTCATCGGGTAGAAGTAGTCCCTTTGAGTAGCTGAAGCTAACTGAGTGGTAGGCCGAATGCAAACGAACACGCACGCACTCTGCCGGCTGCCCTAGGTAAGCTACTAACTACAGAGATTAAGGACTTGGACCCGGAAGCAGTGATTAAAATCCAGTCCATGGGAATTAGAGTGGATAGCAATAGGGAGGTTTTTGCGTTGACCAACGGAAGCCCTGTGACCATTCATACGTAAGTTGAGCTGCTATGGGAGGAAGTAAAAAAGGGATTAGGGTTTATGATGAGACAGGTTTGGCATCTGCTCCGTCCGCACTCCACCATTCCCCTCCCAAGTGCAGGGTTCAAGGGAGAGTGATGGGAGAAAATGCCTCTGAGGTTCGGTGGTTTGCGATATGATAAGGAGGGGGCTTCAGGAAAAATAGACGAGGTAGAAGGAGAAGAGGAGAGCAATGGGAAAAACTCCTTAATAACCGAGCCAATCTTGTGAGCACCAGGGAAAAAAGTGGATATCAGGAAAACACTATCAGTGTGGTCTTTTCTTGGTACGTGCCGGTGAACTATTTCAGCCGGCACGACACGACTATCAATGACATTGGAAGGGTAGCCACGATCAACTAATTTATATATATATATATATATATATATATATATATATATATATATATTGATAAAAGTATCGACCGTTAAATAGAAACAAAATTAAAGTTTATCAGGACTCGGTCAGTTCTTCAGGTTCAAATTAAACTCTAATTGCACCAGGATGTGAATCAGTAGAGTTGCAAGAGTTCTTTATGGGAGAGCCGAAGGGTTCTTTATTGTTGAGCTACAGGTACTTTGTACAGCAGAGCTACAGGAGGAGCTCTTTATGGTCAAGCTGCAGGAGAAACTATGGTTGAGCTACAGGAAGTCTTTATGGTAGAGCTTCAAGAGGAGCACTTTATTGTAGAGCGGCCCTACTAGAGAACAGTGACCAAAAAGAAGCATTAGCAGACTTCAATAGCCCGTCAAAAAGTGACTTTGAGGAATTTTAGTAGCAACCTATCTTCCAAACTATAAGGGTTCAAGCCGTGATTCATTTAATTTTAGCACATGGGTACAACGACTAGCTCAGTATAATTATAGGAGAATTATTTTACACATGTAGGTAACACTAGCGAAATGTACCAAATCCTGATAGATCTGTATTTCTTAATTTGTAACATGGAAGTAGAACATCTGATAAGTGAATAGAGATAAGGATACCAAAAAGCAAGTTTCAACCACTGGAGTCTGAAACACTACAAATATATAAATGAAGCTGATATGGTAGGTTGGTTAGATTACAGTTCCAGATAAGGTCAAGAGAAAAGTTTTTGATACCGATGATGTTGTTGATAAACAGTTAAGTTAACCTTTTTTGTTGTTTAGTAAAAAGGAATTCTTTAATGTAAGTATAGACTTGAGATAAGAAATTCCAAGTAGTTTTCTTACCAAAGGGGTCGTGACGTACACGTCTACCTTTAAAGAACATATTTCTTGCTGCTAATTCCAGATGTGTTAGATAATCTCTTATTCTATTAGTTTTTGTCCTTATCCCTCTGTCATTTCTTTTTGTTTTATAATTTCTTAGAAGAAACTTCACAGGACGTTAATCCTGAGTCATAAATCAGTACAAAGTAAATGTAATGCAATTCAGAGCTGAGACCCCGTATTCCGTATTTTCTTTCGTCTGCATCTATTCTTCTTGATTTTAGTGCTATGATATGCTTAGAGTTGAACTGCATCCTCTGACCCTGCTTGGTACTGACTTGCACAAAAACAACTTGTTCAAAAACAAGAGCCCATATATTCTCTGGCGTCACCACCACTCAAATTGAACAGCACAAAGTGTTTTTATTCTTATTGTATGGAAGAAAAGAAAATTCTTCTCGATTATCAATTTGCATTCTGAATATTTCATTATTTTTTTTAGTGTGCTTTATCAATGAGCAAAGAAATCCCTGTTTTTCAAAGGCAATAATCTGAAATCCAAGTGATTTATCTTAACAATAGAACTGTTAAGATAGTTTAAAATTTTGTTTTTGATTAATATTATTGTTTTTACACACAACCTGCAAGGCGTTAACTTACATTGTTAACGTAATTTTAAGTGCATTTTTACATCTTGGAGAGGGAATATTTTGATTATTAGAGCTGTATATGAGTATTGTTCCTGCATATATACATGAGTCATTCCAGGCAATACATATTTTGGAAAAATATTAACATACACTTTGAATATAAAGTTATGACTCTTACAAGTAAAGTAAATCAGTTTTATTTTACTTACTACATCCGTGTCTAATATCTCTTCTTCATTTACTTTTATTTATTGATTACTTTTATTACTTGTATTTCAGAGTTTGACATTTACTGCAGAAAATTAACTTGAACTAGCATAGTATTCCATTCTTTTATCAAACTATAATTAGCTTCAAATCAGGGGGTGATAATACACATTATGTAATCATAGTTGTTTAACAATTGAATTATCCTGCTAATAATTAGAATTAAGTCTATTTAAAAAATATTGTAGTTCATTATGATACTGCATCTATTTACTATTACTTTGGGCTGAAAGTAAATAGATAACTATTTATTGTTGTTCAGCGCTTAGTTTATTATTATTGTAGCGTTGTTTTAGTAACTCAACTGCTGTTGAAGTAATCGTTCTCAGCAGATGAATTAACTACTAATTGTTTAACTCCACCGTTCAGATAGGAATCAATCTGAAAGTGAAGTTTCTGTTCATTCGTTAATAGCTAGATATCAATTATTAAAGGCTGAAATAAATCTTTAAGAGATTCCTTTTAGAGTAATTGCATGAAAATGTAGGAATTCCAGTCAGAGGTAACTTATTGTTACAATACTTGGCATCAATATTTATTGAATCACCTTTACCTGCAATAACATAATATTTTGATTGGTATCATAAAATTTCTCTATAATATGAGTTCTCTTTCCCTTCATTCTTCAATTCTGTTGTAACTGTTCTGTTCAAATTGATACCATACTTCAGTAATTCTGTCCAAGTTAACCATAGTCTCAGTCATAGATCTATTTGAATTACCAGCATTTGTAAAGCAGTTAATCATGCTACCATGGACCCTTTAGTGCCATATAGGCCTGTTGTCTGTTACCTAATGTGGTATATATATATATATATATTATATATATATTGTTGAAGTGTACCGCAGCTTCGGCATTAACGACTTTCAAACTAAGCTGTTCCAGTCTCCTAACAGTCTTACGAATATAAGGTGCTAATTCCCAAATAAGTTGTCCAAAGGACATTGAGACAATTTTTTGAAACACTAAAATAGATATCACCTATTTGGGTGATTTGGGAATTACCACTGTATATTCGTAAGACTATCAGGAGACTGGAACAGCTTAGTTTGAAAGTCGTTAATGCCGAAGCTGTGTTACATTTCAACAAAATATCCCTCCAAAAAGATTTGCTGCCAACCTATACTAATATATATAGATATACTAATATATAAAGATTTCACATAAACACGTGAAATAACAATCAATGATCAAACCACAATATGAAATGGGAAAAAAAGACCATGATCATTCAACCGTAACAAGCAGTCTTCGTCAGAGTCAAAACCCAACTGGATTTTTCCCAATTTTATATATATATATATATATATATATATATATATATATATATACTTAATATATATATATATATATATTAGACTGCCCGTGGATCTTTGTGTCACTCAGAAATTATAAAAAAAGTTATTGAAATAAATTCACTGAACATGATTGACTGGAATAATTTAATTGTTGTTTCTTGTTATTAAGGCACGGAAATAGATTCTTATATGGCCCAAGTTTTTCGTATAGCATTCTTAACATCATTTAATATATATACACAGTAAGTATAATTAGCAAAATAAAAATCATTTAAAAGTAAAAAAAAAATCATTTATTTTATCATATATAAATAAAACAACAATTGAAGTTATATCCACAATGAAATATTTAAAACAAACAATACTTGTAAACTGTAACGTTCAATTTATTTACCTAACATAATATATTCCGTTGGCAAGCGAACAACCTTGCTATTGTCATCCTTCCATAGTTGAATTCACGTTTCCGTATACAAAATCTAAAACCATCGTCACCTTGACGATCTCTGAAGAGTCAAATTGGAATTAAACAGTCTCTTTGGAATTAAACAGTTTTGTCTTTTGGATTCGATTGTTAGGTATATTTTAATTTTTTAAGAATCAATTTCCTTTATTAATCTTTATTTTATGATACTTGTTTAATTTGATTTCATTTTATTAAAATGAATGATATGATAATTAATAATACTAATAATAATGTTCTAGGATATTTAATATTTTCATTTTTCGTATTCTCCCCTTCTCCCATTCTCCTCTTTGCGTATGTTGGTAATATTTACATTACAAGTAAGACGGAGTGATTGTTCAGAGTAGTTCTAAAACTCTAAAACCAACCACATCTCTGCACTCGACTGTAGGATTTATTCAATTTAATAGCAGTCCCTTACTCTGTGTTTTGACAAAAATCATATTCATTTTTGTTATAGCTAACATAAAATTTACTCCTTCTGAAGTAATCTAAAATAGTAATTTTCATTAAATTTCGTAACTGTCACTTTAACTGGATGTGAACTGTAGTTAAAGATACAGTTTGTTGGTAGACTTCAACATTTATTTCGTAACTGCAGTAAACCATTAGCTGCGAGCAGATTGTCATTAATAACTTAATACTATTTAATGTTATTGAGATCACATCTTTAACTATGACTGAGCAGTAACTGTAAAATCAAGGTTATTCTGTTTCATTTTACCGTGGAGCACTGACTGTCCTCTATTTCTTTGCTCCGGTGAATATATAAAAATATAAAATCTCTAAGCTTTAAAACACATAGTAAAAGAGTTTATCAGTTTTTCATAATTAGAAATTGAAATTGAGGTTGAATTAATTTATCACTGTAATTATTAATTATATTCTGCACAAAAATGAAGTTTATCTTGAAACTTTGGTCTGAAGAACCACTTCTACGACTGTTGAACTTTGTTTGGGGCCTGTTGAAAAGACGAAACAGGAAATAGAGGTATTTCTATAGAGAGAATGAGGAGAGACGGGGAGTTTTGTCGGAAAAGCGTAACTATCTAGGCCAAGGTCTAACCCTTTGTCGACGGTGAAAGGGCACCTTACCTTGCTTTATTGCTAGTCGTTAGGGAATAATCGACTACATAGAAAGGCTTTATTTAGAAATTACAATTTAGCGGGGAATAGAACATTACAGCAGGCACGGCCGTAGGTACGGACCGTGAAATATACACGGTCTTTGCTTAGGTTCTTTTGGTTGTCCAGAAGACTTCACACTTACTCAACACCTTTTAATTACGGTTATAACAAAAAAAAATAACAAAAATTAATAAATATTGATAAATATTGTTATATATTTGTTCACGGTGTGACGAATGATAATTATAATCCTGAAGGCAGTATTTTAATTAATTACTGGGCTAATGAATATTGGGTAGCTCGTCGTCTAATGGCCAATAACCATTAAGACTCTGGCTTTATTAAAGAAATTATATATTGTTAGTTACCTTAATGGTGATAACTATTGTAAAACATTAAATAAATATTACTAATAGTAATAATGCTATGCACTCCTATGAGATATTCGATAAGTGTGTGTCACATACGATAATTATAACTAAGTAACTAAGAAAACTATGAAACTCAACATTTTCATAAAGAAACAATTTCTCCATAGCTTCCCTCTAAAAAATGTAGTGCTTCCCTGGTGGAAAAAAATCAGGCTACATTGCTATTTGGCTAAAGTTTAAATTATGCAAGAGCGGCATTTCCAGATTGATCCTACATAAGGAATCACAGCATAGATTTGCTTTCCAAGTCACCGGAGCAGGGATATTTAATGAACATCTGGCAAACCTGCGCAACATATGAATAATAATTAAAATTAAGTTGAAAGGATTCTATAAAAGAAGGTTATCAAGGAAAACAAACAATTAAAACGACAAGTCATAATAGTTCTTTTATCTTTGCTTTTCGAAATAAAAATGTAGTAATGCTCATCAAAATGTAAATTTAAAATGCGAGAGTAATTCTTGTTTTAAACCGTGTTAGCATAATACCCAAATAGTGTATTTTTTAAAGTATAATTGGAAAACTTAACAAGGCATCAAAGACGTAATTGCTTTCCTTTTTTTAAAAAAAAGAAAACTACTTTTTGTCATTAAGCATTTGTAAAGTGTTCTTTAAAACACTTAGCCTTGAAATTAATAAATAAGTATATTCCTTTATGAGTAAATACCACACTGGGTGTTTGCGTTCTCTAGTATTAAAAACAGCACTTCAACGTGAAGACTCGTACTTATAAACTCTCTACATTTCTTGTGAATTCGTCACTATTCAGATGAGTAGAGTCAACATTTCTGCTCCTTGTGAATTCATCAATATTCAGATGAGCAAAGTCACCATTTCTGGTCCTTGTGAATTCGTCACTACTCAGATGAGCACAGTCACCATTTCTGGTCCTTGTGAATTCGTCACTACTCAGATGAGCACAGTCACCATTTCTGGTCCTTGTGAATTCGTCACTACTCAGATGAGCACAGTCACCATTTCTGGTCCTTGTGAATTCGTCACTACTCAGATGAGCACAGTCACCATTTCTGGTCCTTGTGAATTCGTCACTACTCAGATGAGCACAGTCACCATTTCTGGTCCTTGTGAATTCGTCACTACTCAGATGAGCACAGTCACCATTTCTGCTCCTTGTGAATTCGTCACTACTCAGATGAGCAGAGTCACCATTTCTGGTCCTTGTGATTCGTCACTACTCAGATGAGCAGAGTCACCATTTCTGGTCCTTGTGATTCGTCACTACTCAGATGAGCACAGTCACTATTTCTGGTCCTTGTGAATTCGTCACTACTCAGATGAGCAGAGTAACCATTTCTGCTCCTTGTGAATTCGTCACTACTCAGATGAACAGAGTCAATTACGATTACTATTACGTTCTTGATCCTATTCCGGAAAGCAATATCGTCATTATTCAGTTATCAATTTCATTCATTGCTGTACTTTTTATTAGTCAAACCAGAAAAGGAGTCTATATTAATATAAAACACATAATTCAAATATATATTTCGAATTATCCAGCTTCATCTGGTTTCAGAATAGATATGGTTATGACACTCTGAACCTAAAATCTTAGGTGGAGTTTAACAATAACATATACAGATTTTATTATATTTTATTTTAATTAATAACGAATCTTCATTTACGAATATAATGAGATATCTTTATAAATAAAATAATGATTTTGTTATAAATAAAATAATGATTTTGTCTGTACATTGCTTAGAACTGACTCAATTCAAGTTTTCTTTACGTTTCATACATTGGAGAAACTGAATCCACCCTTAGAAAAATTTCTGTCGGTTTGTCGGTTTGTCGGTTTGTCCGCAAAACTTTGTCACAGGTAAACTCAGCTACCATAAGACATATAAAGCTGAAACTTTTACAGTAGATTTGGGTAGGTCTAACTTAAAATATAGGCTCTGAATCATTTGGAAATTAAACGTAGAAGTAAAGTTATGGACGTTAAAGCAAAAACGTTTGTCACAAGTAAACTCAGCCACCATAAGACATGGCGAGCTGAAACTTTGACACTGGATTTGTGTATGCCTAACTTAAAATATGGGCTCTAAATAGATTCATAATTAAGTACAGAAACGAAGTTATAGGGCTTTAAGGGTATTTTCCTAACTTCACAGACAAGTTTGTTTTGAAAATACACAGGTGAAGCAAGTAGGTATTGTTAGTTGATTTTAATTTCATTGGAGCATATGAATATATTGCGTATTTGACATCTTTGAAAAGGTGTTTCCCAGAGTTGAGGATGTACTATCTATTACGAATAAATAGTTTTGTAAACGAGAAATTTTCAACTCTTAATACGAACAGGCAGGAAAAATCAACAAACAAGTTCTTACGCTATATCATACCGAGGAAAGACCTTACAAGTCAGTAAAGAGATTGGATTAGTGATGAAGAAGCAGTTCATTATCTAATTGAATTTCGTGACTCTGAATTTATTTCTCCTGGACTGCCTGCTCATGAGTAAAAACATAAAGTACGAGAACCAATCATGCTGCAATTTAGTAGCAGTAAAAAATTTCATGTTACGGAACATGAGTGCCCCAAAACTGTGCAACGGGACACGACTCTGAGTTCGTGCTCTACACAGATATGCCACAGAGGCGGACATAATTACTGGAGTGGTATTGGGGAGTCTGTGTGTATACCACACATGCCATTGATTCCGAGCCACTGTCTGTTTACGTTGAAATGATTGCAAAGTCCGGTCAGAGTCTATTTCGCAATGACGTTAACTAAGTCGCAAAGGAGGACTTCATCTAACGCAGGAGTACAAGGTAGCGAAACCAAATTTTTCTCACATAGTCAACTGTAGTTTACTTGCTCAAGGGTTAGAGGTTTCAACTCTTTCTTCTACCATGAACCTGAAGGACAGACAGCTAATGTAGTGTATTTAGAGGCATTTGTTTAACACTGTAGTAATAATGGTATTTTCTACTGTTCTATAATTTCTAATGACATTTTAGAATACCAAAAATGACGGAACTTCTGATTCCGTCAAAGACGGGTACGTTTGCTATGTATTATATATAACTGCAAACTTTTTTTTAATTTAATATTTCCTTAATAAATACACTGGTAATAATGTAAGGTATGGGACCAGAGTAGCCCAGTGGCTTGCCGATGACAGTAGTGCAAATGTATTATAAATAAATGTAACAAACAAATATTTTTTTGAATTTAAAATGTGGATAATATAGAAAATGGTAATAAAGTAAAGGGATCTAGCCAGGGTAGCCAGTAGCTTGCTTGCTCGCCGATAACAGTAGTGCAAATGTATTATAAATAAATACAACAAAAATATTTTTTTTAATTTAATATTTGCATAATATAAACACTGGTAATAAAGTAAGATATGGAACCAGAGTAGCCCAGTGGCTTGCGTGCTAGCATTTGACTGGGAGCACGTTAATTAGAACTAACTCATTTCAAGTTTTCTTTACGTTTCATACTTCACTGTAGCCACATGTACCCTTAGAATAATTTCTGTCTGTCGGTTTGTCCACAAAATATTGCCACCATAAGACATATAAAGCTGAAACATTGATTGTAGATTTGTGTATGTCTAACTTAAAATCTAATCTTTGTATACAGAGGCATTTGTTTAGCACTGTACTAATAATGGTATTTTCTACTATTCTGTAACTTCTAATTGTAGTATTAGTATAATACTATAATTGATATTTTGGAATACCAAGTATAATAGAATTTTTGATTCCGTCAAAGACGGGTACGTTTGCTAGTTATTGTATAAATTCATTAAGAGTTGATGAGAATTATAATTGAAATCGCGTGAATGAAAGCCATATAAAAGCAGCTAGAGTTGTCAACTTTTTTTCGAAGATTATAGGACGGTCGTTGGATTGTTGTCCTTTCTGTTGAGGCTTGAATGTGGCATGTCAAGTGACGCCTAGATAAATTATTATGATGTTTAAAAAAATCTTACGAAAGTCAAAACAAGTAACTGATATGAAAGGCTTCCTGTGTTGACTAGAAGTGTAATCAATGTTACAAAGACCCTTCTGAGTTATCTTTTATATTTATTTTAAGGTGATCCTTGCAACAAACATTTACTGACAGACTCGTCAACTTTACTATAATTCACGCTGTTTTATATCAAGATATGTGTTACATAAACACTTCCCAGAATCAATAAGCGGAGCTGACATTTAGTTGCCTGAAATACAAAAAGAAAACAAAAACAATATTTTATTAAATTTTGTTATTCAAAATTTCTCTACTTGATATAATTATACTTATTTCTGTGAAGTAATTCAATAAACAGTAATTGTTCTTGACAGAGAGATAGGTCAAAGAACAAAGTTGAGATATTAAAAATTTAATAAAGTCAGAATATTACGTTTGAAATGCAAAAGTTATTTAACAAACACAAGAACGACCTGTCCGTCTCCTTATCAAAATGAGTTATATTTATTGAGCAGAAACGAACAGTGTATTTTCAATTTGCTTCTTTTAAAGTGTTAAACAACTTATCATCTCTATACAATCTACATAATAATTGGTCAATTATTTGACTTCCTAGTAACTAGAGAAGAATGAGTGAGCCGTGCATTAGTAAACATTACTGAACTGGGAGTATATCACTTAAATTATGGAAGAACTACGTCTTTTGATTTTGTTTATGTATTCTCAAGTCTTTGTAAAACCATTGTATCTGGAAAGCACGTGAGTTAGAGGACTCTCTTGTCTTTCTTCGCAACCTCTTTCTGTCTTATATTTATGTCTTCTTTCAGAAGAATAGTTAGTAGTTCTTCCATTTTATTTTTTCATCAGAAGTACTGTCATAGTCACTAGCCATGTTGCTTATATTGATGTACATTTGAAACAACTACAATAAAGCTGAGCTTTTTCAAACTTAAAAGTCAAACACCTACGGGGCACATTAATAATAACTGTACATACCCTGTGGAGAAGGAGTTAGGGAGGTAAGAGAAAGAGTATATTATTAATCAATAATGAATCCTTATTTACGTAAATGATGTGACCATTTTGTATAACGATTTTTTCAGTGGAGAAATGAGAGAGAGAGAGAGACAGAGAGAGAGAGAGAGAGAGAGAGAGAGAGAGAATTTGGATCTCAGGATTGTATGGATAATAAAATTAAAACACGGTATTGTTCATGGGTTCTTATTCGTGTAATAATCTGCATTAGTGCACTGAAATACATTACGTTGAAAAATAATATTAGAATTAGAAGAGGATTGTATTTACTAATGCTTACATTTCTCAATGCAAGAACAAATGTATTTATCCTTAAAGGATAATTTCAAAAAAGAAAGAAAAATAAGTCCTTAACATAGGTCTGACGCTAGAGGAATGTATAAATAAAGTTAAGTTAAAGTTAAGCAGATTTGTTGTTAATAAGGCTTACATTTCTATCCATGAGTAGGTTTCTTTCTATTGCGTAGTTTTATAAACCTTCTCAGAAATATCTCAGAAACATCAGCACAGATATGAGTGAGTCTTCATAATTAGTTGAGATATGTATCGTCATACTTTAACTGATACAATAGTGAATGGTAAGTTTACAAACAATATTCAATCATACTGCAGACTAAATACTTTGTGCTGGTTATAACTTCATGGTAACATATCTTAAAATATAAGTAAAACATATTCAGACAATGGTGCTTACCTGTGTCAGTGTTGCCCTAAAAAAGCAAATATGAAATGCAAACCTGTGATTTATATGTCTTTGTGTAATAATATAAAGATGTATTCTTGGGGATGAAGAAAACTAAATGTGCATTAGTATAATATGAAATAGACTAGAAATGAAATAGTAATTTAATACTATTAATCAATAAATAATATGAAATAGTAATTTTGTCTAGAATGCTCTCACGCTTATACATTGTTTTCAATTTTTTTTCTGCTTGTTAAGTTTAAAAATGGTAAATAGTTCTTCCTTTTTATTTCTTGAGTAAAATTTCTGTCATAGTCACCAGCAATTTTGCTTATACAATGTACATTTAAGAAAACTAAAATAAAGTTGAGCTTCTTCATACTTAAAAGTCAATCCTCGCACAAATATATGTAAATCACAGGAATATAAAACTAAGTTTGAATTGTTAGATTTGATATTAGATTTCTTAGGCTATCCCAAGCTGCCCTTTTGCTTGCTTTAATCATTCTGGTTGAACGCCGTTTGGTAAATGACATGGCAGGACGCAGAGGGAAGGGGCGATTGCTGCTCTGAGGCCACGATGCAATCATTGCCAGAGTACACCCACTCATGTATTTCTAACAGTCAACTCTTTTCGGTTGATTCCTCTGCTCTGCAAATACATACATAACAATTTTATTTTTTAAATAAGCTTAGAAATTCATTACAGATCATTTTTTTTACCAACAGATGTCTGTTAAAAATTTAAGACGAACTTTGTACATTTTACTTTTTATTCTGAATAAAAATAAGATACTTACAAAAAGGAAGCTTATTTATAACTGACTTAATCTTTGTAACGAATTTTATTTCAACTTTATCCATAAGCCACGCTAGATGACATTACATCTATAAGAGGCTTCAAATTATAAATTATTCTTAGTCAAGTACGTTCATCCCGTCTAGTGCTTAATCCAATTTATAACTATGAGTATTGTTGAGTTTGTTAATTCATTGAACAAGTTGTAATTAGACCGGGTCTTTCAAAGTCCAGACTGCATCTGTATCTCAGCTGATGCAATACGATGTAGATCAAAGTAGGAGTACACTCCAAAATTAAAAAATAAGTAATTTCAACTGAGTAAGGTCAAATCTTTGCAGAACTATATATTGCTTTAAAGCAAATGGAGATAGATTTCGAAAAATAATCTTCTTATTAGTAAAAAAAAATTGACAAATACATAAAAATGCAAAAGGAAAAGTACCAATCATGGAGGTTTATATGAAAATTGAAGAAGGAAGTTTGTTTATTTGGCACTTGATAGGAATGATGAATATTGAATAGAAAACAGACTTTTAGAAGGATAGGAGTAAAAATTCTATTTTATTTTGTTTGAAAAAGGTATACGTAGAAACTAAAATTAATAATGAAAGATAGAAAAAACAAAGCATTTACTTCAATTGATATTTCGTACAACCGTTCATCATCGGATGAAATCGGGAAAGGAATGTGAATGGATATTCTTATAGTGCTGAAGTCCTAGATCCTAGAGCCTTGCCACCGAGAATTGAGGAGGGAAGGAAAAGGGATATGAGTATAAGACCCGAGAAAGGTGTAAAGACCTTTGCCGAGGACGTAGGGAAAGGTACAACACACGAGGGAACCCAAGGCCAAGTGGTGGTGTACCGCGTTATTCAGGTACGATCCCCTCTGGAGAGGAACCACCTGAGTGGACACAGTGAAAGAGAAGAAGAAGGAGAAGGCGAGAGGAGAAAAAGGGGACTGACCCAACCCCCCCTCCCGAGAAGTCTCGCTCCCTTAAGGATATTTACCTTGCGCCCAGGGAGAATGTGGTAATTGCCTGCCACAAAGAAGGGGAAAAGCCCGCCGCGGAAATAAAAGAAATTATCAAAAGGAAAATAAATCTCTCGACTCTGGGGGTAAAGGTCAACACTGTAAGAAATCTAAGCAAGGGTGGCATCATGATTGTTACCGACTCCCCTGAGGAAGCCGCGAAGCTCAGCGAGGGAATTAGAAGCACAAACTGCGGAGTGGAAGTTAGAGGTATAAGACCTCTAGCCCCGAGGATCCAGCTCAGAGCCGTGTCCACTGAGGCAACTTTTGAGGAGCTTGCGGCCACATCTGGTCGCCAACAACGAGGGGATTGAGGAAGGTGATATTAAACCGCTCTTTAGAGTGGGCAACAAAGTACTCGAGAAGGTAACAGTCATATGCACCCTAAATAGGGCAAAGGCTGAAAATATATGAAGTAAAGAGAGCCTACCAATTGACTGGCAAGTTTGCAATATTAGTAAGTATAACGAAGTCAGCCAATGTTTCAGGTGTTTGGCCTTTGGACACGTGGCGACGAGGTGTATACGCAGTGCCCCCATTTGCGGCCATTGCGCAGGAGAGCATGAGTCCAGAGACTGCCCGGACAAGACGAAGATAGCTTGCGCAAATTGCAAGAAGCTGCGCTTGCCTTGTGTGGACCACGGGGCATATGCCAAGTCCTGTCCCGTAAGAAACGTGAAGTGCGGACCATGAAAATGAAACTGCATGGATATGTTTACCATCATACAGCAGAATGTTTGCAAGTTGCAGTCCGTGACTGAACAAATTACGGCCTTTGGAATCAGTACTAACGCTTCCGCCATAGTTCTACAGGAGCCATGGAACTACGGTAGCGCCAAGGGGACAGGGCTGAGATGGCAAGCTGATGAGAGGGCAAGCTGATCTGCGGAACAAATGATAGACCGTTGACGGCCATCAAGTTTATGTGTGAGGGTATTGATGTCTGTGAGGTTGGCCGCGCCTCCGGTAAACACGTAACATCATGCGTAGTCAAAGGACCAGGCTATGACTTCCCATTGATGAAGTATTACAGACAGTACGGAGAGTCGATAAGCAACACCCTGCCTCTATTGGAATGTGCCCTGACCCATTTTAGGGACAAAGAGATAGTGCTTATGGGAGATTTTAATGTTCGGCACATGGCTTGGGGCCCCGACAGAGCTACTAATGACGGAAATGAAGTCCTCGACCTCTTCCGGATATATGGGTCGGCTGTCGTCAACGACCCAGGGTCCAGTCCCACATTCGAGGGCCCTAACGGTAGCTCTTGGATCGATGTTACCGCAGTGACGAGCGGAATGTTCGAAAAAGTTTAGTTTAGTTTGTGTTTATTATGTTTTCTAACCTGTCTATAGTTAAAAACTAAAAATCAAAAATAACTAAATAAAATCAAAGTAATAATATCAGTATAGCAGTGGACTATCTTGTTATAACCGTGTATTTTCATGAAATTACACGGCGATTCCTACGGCATCTCTTGGTCTTTTCATTAAATTACACGGCGATTATAACGCCATCTGTTGGTCTTTTCATGAAACTACACGGCGATTCTAACGCCATCTCTTGGTCTTTCCATGAAACTACACGGTGATTCTAACGCCATCTCTTGGTCTTTCCATGAAACTACACGGCGATTCTAACGCTATCTCTTGGTCTTTTCATGAAATTACACGGCGATTCTAACCCCATCTCTTGGTATTTCCATGAAACAACACGGCGATTCTAACGCCATCTCTTGGTCTTTTCATGAAATTACACGGCGATTCTAACGCCATCTCTTGGTCTTTTCATGAGACTACACGGCGATACTACCGCCATCTCTTGGTGTTCCATGAAACTACACGGCGATTCTAACGCCATCTCTTGGTATTTTCATGAACTACACGGTGATTCTAACGCCATCTGTTGGTGTTTTCATGAAACTACACGGCGATTGTAACGCCATCTCTTGATCTTTCCATGAAACTACAGGGCGATTCTAACGCCATCTCCTGGTCTTTTCATGAAACTACACGGCGATTCTAACGCCATCTCTTGGTCTTTTCACGAAAGTACACGGCGATTCTAACGCCATTTCTTGGTCTTTTCATGAAATTACACGGCGATTCTAACGCCATCTCTTGGTCTTTCCATGAAACTACACGGCGATTCTAACGCCATCTCTTGGTATTTTCAATATCTTTTCATTTGAGTATCGTGCCGTCAGTCGTCGCACACGGGACTTGTCTGGGTACGGCGATATCCTGGACCTTCGGTGATACTAAGAGCATCCCCTGCGGGAAATTTTTTCTCAATTTAGTCGACATTGAGCGCAATAGAGCGTTGAGCACTTTTTAGTGATTTGTCATCTGGAGCCTTTTACTTTTGGAGCATTGTGAGAAGTTTTTAACCCTCACTTTCTGGGTCTTCAGCGGTTTTTCCGTTTTTTCCAATTTTCTCCTCCCCCCCCTTATTTTTTCTTACCTGGCCTATATCCGATTTTATTTTATTACTCCCCCTGATAGTTTTCCATCATCTCCGGCCCTCTGGGCCAATCCCCTAACCCAGAAAATTTCTGGATTGAACTTTGACCCTACCTTTGAACGCGTTTATCTCGGCTCCAGGTGTAGCTACAGGCACGGGGAAAACGCCATTTTAATCAGGAGTGCAAGGAGTATCCAACGGCATGAGTGGGAAGTCACAAAAAGTCGAACAGAAATTGACCTCCTCCAGGAGCGAGGACAAGATGAGAAAATCTCCTAGGGCAAGTTCAGCGGAGGATAAGATGCGAAGCCCTACTAAGGTTGCCAACCCCCGTCCGAGGGGTGCAGATGGGAAGTATGTGAGGACGTCAATGAGCAAGCCCTCGTCCGCTCCCACGGATGTGTTGAGGAGACAATCCGCCGACAAGAAGGTAGCAAGTGAGTTAGGGAAGCTATGTGTAGCGCCAAGAAGGAATAGCGAGGTCGCTATGAGTGGCCAATAGAAAAACCTGGAAGCGTTCATCTCCCCAGGAAAGGAAGGTTTATCTTCGGATAATCTCAAGTTCCTAGATGACCTCATGGTGACTCCGGAGTCTAAGAAAAGCGGCCGCGAGAGCATGTCCCTGACGGAGACCAAAAGAGGAAGAATGGCGTCCCCTGACTCAGAGAGGTCAATGGAAGAACCAAGGGCGCAAGGAAACGTGTGTAGTGTAGAAGCCCCATGCGATAGGGACCCACTGTCGCATGTAGTGGACTTCGACATGAATGTGGGCCGAATTTATGGTAAGTTAGACCAAGCCATGGCCACGATCTGTATGCTTAATAAAAGTATTCAGAAAATCGAGGAGGAAAACCCAGGCCATATGGAGCCTCTTGCCGGGCTGAAAAGAGCAAGTTTGCAGTTCGCCATGGGAATGGACGAAATCAGGGCCTTAACCGGAACAGTGAAGGCAAATTTTGATAACTATAGGGGCGGTGGCACTCCTATAGATTATGAAATGAGGATCACTAGAAAAGTGAGAGAAGAAGTAGCCACTACACTCTTTGAGTTGAAAAACGAAATTCTGGTGGTTGTAAAAGAGCAAGTGTCCGCTCAGGTGGTGAACTTTGCAAGGTCGGCAGAGGGCAGGTTGCAGGCCGCAAGCAAGGCTCCAGTTGAGGCAGCCCCTAGAGCAGGGATGGCGAACCTTTTTTAACTCCTGGGTCAATTTTATATCTTATATAAAAAAATAAACAAAAGTGGGTCACAACTTTACTTATCAAATCAATGAGAAAGTTGTTGCTGCATCTTATCTGATAGCATTAGAATCCGAGGTTTATAGGTTGTAGTTTTTAGTTTGATACATGCAGCACTCATATTGGCACCAAGACGATTTCTGGTACTTGATTTTATGAAATTCATTTGTGAAAACAAGGATTCACATGAATATGAGGTACCAAACAACGTCAGGAGAGCTATTGCTAATTTTTTCATTGATTTAAAAGAAGATGGCAAAGAATTCCATTCTGTAAGAATGATGTTTGTTCTCAGCAAAGACTTCAGTAGATAATGATTCTGACTCAATTTTCTGTAACTTCTGGTTCATGTCACAAAATTTCGTTTTCCACACCGCACTTTCCTGGAACTCTATTAATTCCATTTCCAAGTTACTAAGATTAAGCCAATCAAACTGTGATAAATTCAAATCTTCAAATTGAATAGTATCGGGGGAAAAGAAAAACTGTAATGTAGTATCTAGTTTCCGGAATTGAACGAACCTTTCTGAAAGTAGATTTCTTGCGTCTCGTATGATAGAAGAATACCTGTAGAACGGTATTTCTCTCTCTTCGGAGCTGTCAGTCAAACCGGACTTTTCAAAGTGCTTCTTTAATGATGAAAAACATTTCAATTTTTCAGGCAGGAAAATCTTGACTTAAAACGAGAAGCAAATTCGTACACATCGTCGCTTACGACTGCCAAAAAACAACTGGCTGATAGCGCCCAAGCAGTGTTGCCAAATATTTTCATAGAGAAAATGCTAAGCAAAAAGCAAATAAATGCGCAGCTAACCTATCTATTATAGATAAGAAAAACAGTTTTATGATGCAGAACTAAAACCAAAAACACTAGTACATATACTTTAAATAGAAAAATATACATTTCATGGTGTTATACTTCATTTCAATGTGCTAAATCCACAATAATAAATGCTAAATTTGCAACTCTACGCATTAGTTGCCTCTGCTCGTTAATAGGTAAACGAAAAGCACTTGCCATAGCAAAAAAAAATATTTGTTTAGTTTTGCACAAACATCGACATAGAACGACGTGGGTCACTAAAATATGAGTGGTGGGTAAGTTGGTGACCCGCGGGTATATGGTTCGCCATTCCTGTCCTAGAATATCGATCAAGTTTTATTAATTTTAAAACATAAATACTGATTTCAATGAGTTTTTGTGAAATGCTGAAGATGGAGTTATCCCATTGTTATTATTTCATTATCAAAGACATGAGTTACAAAGAACAATGAAGCTCTGAGTAGTTTTCAAAGTGTAGGAAGAACTGGTCAACAGTTAACACCACGAAAACACTAAATGCCTGGTGACTCAGTTTTCAATCTGCTTCTTTTCACGTCCATATAGGGTTCCATATTCAATTCTCTTTTAACAGCACACAAGTGTGTCTCATTTGTTGGTTGGCACCTGGTTTAGTTTAATAAAATATCCGATCTTTACATATAAAGTTCGTGGGTTTGTTTGTTTGTTTGTTCACCCATTGCCCGTGGAGATAGAAACTTGAAATTAAATATATATTATTTATTACCTGAATAATGTAAAATATCACTATAGAAAAGTATGGCTATATTCCCAATATTGGAACCAGGGTAGCAAGTGTCTTTCGTGCTCGCCGATGACAGTAGAACAAATATATTAAAAATAAATGTAACAAACAAAATATTTTAATTTAATATTTGAATAATATAAACAATTGTAATGAAATAAAGGCATGGATCCAGGGTAGCCAGTCGCTTGCATGCTCGTCGATGACAGTAGTGAAAATGTATTATATATAAATGTAACAAAAAAAAATTTAATTTAAAATTTGGGAAGTATAAACACTGGTAATAAAATAAAGACATCGAGCAAGAGTAGCTCAGAGGCTTGCGAGTTTGCTGATGACAGTACCGCAAATGTATTATAAATAAATGTAAGAATTATATAATAAACTATTACATTATAGGTTAAAAATGAATAATTTTAGAAACAAACTTGAACTCAACGGTCAGATGAAATACGAACGTTTTAAGGTAATATTAGAAAGACACAATCCTTCCATTATTGTTATTTTATTTTGGGTAAATAAATTGAATATTTCAATTTACAAGTTTTGTTTGTTTTATACATATATTTCATTGTGAACATAACTTGAATTGATGTTTTATTTATTTATAAGATAAAATAAATGTTTTTTTACTTTTAAATGATTTATATTTTGCTAAATATACTTACTGTGTATATATCTTGAATCATGTTAAGAATACCATATCAAAAGCTTGGGCCATATTAGAATCTGTTTCCGTGCCTTAATAACAATAAACAACAATTAAAATTATTCCTGTCAATCATGTTCAGAGAATTAATTTCAATACCTATTGTTATAATTTCTGAGTGACACAAAGGGTCGCGGGTAGTCGTCTAGTATATTAATGCGGTAGGTAAGTAACAACCTACGCCCGAGTGTAACCGATGTTTACCCGAGTAAGACCGATGGTAACACGAGAGTGGTCGAAGTTTAACCGAGTGAGCCCGAAGTACTGATCGATTACCAATACTGAAATAAAATTGTTATTTAGAAATTTATTTAATAAAGTTGAATTGTTCAAATGAGTTAATACGATTTGTTAGAAGAATTAAAAAAATAAATGTAAAAAGTTCCACAATCAAATATATATTTTCTGATGCACTGTATGAGTCCATATTAACACTTTATGGAACAAAGTGTTTGACTAATCAAACGAAACATCAGTTGGTTGTTAACTGCTTTGATTTTGTTTTTACTTATAATAAATTTGAGTGTATTTCCACTCCAGATTTTTTTTTTTTTAGCCTTCATTCTCGTTCGAATTGCATGTATTATACGTAAGTATAACGGCTGTCAGGTTAGCTATTATGTTAATAATTATATACCAAATTAAGTTCAGCTGTAGTTATCACGGCACTGACTGATTGTTATATTGTACGAAGTTTGCCGGGTCAGCTAATATATATTTATTTGTATTATAACTTGGACAGGCTAACTCCGCTACTAGAAGATATAGAAGGGTGTTTAAAACTGCTGATGCAAATATACAGACTATAAAAATATAGATCCACAACCAAAATCTAAATTTCCACTTTCAATTACTAAATTTAAGAGCGCAGATACTAAACCTTTCCTGAAACAAAATGAAATAGTGATGTTTACATGTTATATAGTATTCTATTTATGTTATAACAGAGTTTTAAATGTGTTCATGTGAACTAGACTAGATAGATATTTTAAATCTTCTGACTATTTTGTTACTTTAAGCATGATTTTCAGATCTAATTTGCTATATTTCATGTTATGTGCTTAAATTAGAGGTGGGACGAGTGGTCAGAAAAGGGTAGCATTTCTTACAAGAGATCTTATCAGGTCCATTTCCACGTGGATGGTAATACAGCTTGAAAGGGCCTTGTGAGAACTGGAAACACTGTCACGGAGCCTCTTGAGGCAGGACATACTGTCAAAGAGCCGATTAGCGATAGAGCGTTTCAGAACTAGCGGAGCAAGAAGAACATGCACCACAGGTGACATCAGTTATTCTGTGCACTCAAGTTATTATAGCAGCAGAAGTTTATAAAAAAACTTCTTTCGGTAAATAATTACCGAAACAACTCGGTAATTATTAAATTTTTGAGTCTTACATAAATATTTCACAGTGAGGATGTCACGTCAATTCTATTTGATAGCAAACTTATAGAAAAAGAATATTTTCTCACTTACTTTATATTTCCTGTTACACTTATATTGCTGTAATTTCTTATATGATAATATTCTTTTTAAAAACAAAATATATTTTCTGCTGTTGTTTGAGAATTACATTTTTTTACTTTACTATAAGTAAAGTACAGTAATCGCGAAAAAATTCGATCTCGAGATTTTGACAGAATTATATGCTTTGAGATCCCAAAAGTCGTTTTATGAAGTATTTTCGATTATGTCTGTGCGTGGATTAGCATTGCTTGTTACCAATATGTACTAATGATTGTTAGATTATACTAATTATATTACATGGATCAGTGTTGTGATATACAAAAGTAAGCATATAAATTCATAAGTGAATCAATCACTATCTGTACTACCTCCAAGAATGAAACACTAATAAACATCTCCCATTTGGACATTTATATTATACCTAAATGGAACAGTATTGATTATATACCCAAAAAGTATGATATAATGTTCACTTATAGTAAAGTTGAGTGTATGCCACTCCAGATTTTCTTAATTTAAATCAACGGGTAAATTATATACTCGTATATTAACATGATGGTGTGTATTAGTTCAAGATTGACTGTTAGTTATGCCTTAGCATTGTATTGTTATGTGTATTGGCTTTGTTTAGCCGTTATGATGTTTATGACCAGACTAATGCCATTAAGTTCAAGTGTTTATCTTCACCGTGTAGCCATGAACGTCAATAATGAGTTATGGAATTTATTTTATAAAAATCCGTCATACCTCGTAGATCGTTGTTGTAAGCACCTCTGTTTTGCACTATGTACGTCTTTAAAGTGGATGCACATCTTCAAGTGGATGTACATCTTCAAGTGGATACGCAACGTGTGATACTGTTCTGTCGTCTACAACAACGAACTAAGAGCTATAACAGATTTTTATAAAAATATGATGTTTACTGACCTCATTGGCACTAATAAAATGCATGTGTTTAAATAGTTATGTGTTAAATAATATTGTTCTTGTGAAAACAAACTGACAGAAATTCATGTTTGTTTTATTCAAGTTCTTCTAAGCATTCAATGGTTTTTCATATCTTTGTTTCAAAAGAACAAATGATGATGTCTTTTATCAAAATGACTATTTGATATCATGTAATAAAGGAAAAGTGCAAAGCTGAACTATTGATAATTCTGACTACTTGAAAAGGACATGGTTAATTTAGCGGTGAAATATTAGCAGATACAGGGTTAACCAAAGGCAGACAATAAATCAGACATCGGTATAGCTCCTCTTAATAATGAGCAGCGTTCAGCCCGCATTGTCCATTTCATTTCGGCTTTCCATTGTAACGGATTAATTAAATTCAATTGTTAATAAACACTAATTTATGTATATTTTCATTTCAGTACTATTACATTACCTATTATCAGCGTGCGTTCTTATTGATCATTTTGAAACAAATACTGAAATTTATATCAACATAATTCATTATAATCATTTAAACACTAATGTGTTCAGTTCAGAGACAATGTTTCATATAATTTGATTTTAACACCATTTCTTAAAACACACTACTTTGTTACTGGAATTCGAAACGTATAAAAGCCTCTGATTTTGAAACGGTGATGATACTTGTGAGATGATGATAAGAATTTGAAAGTCATGATAAGAAGAAGTTGTTTTATGAAGTTTTTTCGATGATGTCTGTGTGTGTGGATGGGTGGGTGAATATGTTAGCATTGCTTGTTACCAATACATTTTTACGAATATATTCGTAAGAGGGTTTTGTGTTGTTAAGCCAATGCCACAACCATGTTTCTTACTATGTCACTGATTTACTTAAATGTTGAAGAACATTAGGAATAGTTAATATTTGGATGGGTGACACTCCTAATACAGCTCACCCACAGTCAATAGATGCTGAAAGATAAATAGTCAAAATTTTTCTCTTTGAATATCCCAAAAATCTAAATGCCCATAACCCTAGACGTTCAATATAAGCCAATATTTGTTTTTATTTCATGTTTAATGGAATAATTTTTACTGGAACTAATCATAGCTTATTGACATAATCGAAATGCCTATCTTTTTTAAATCTAAATTATAATATAATTGCAAGGATGTCGAGCGCTCTACATCCAAATTTACAATTTCATAAAATTAAATATCAAATATATGAATAATAAATGTTTATTGTAGACAAGTAGACATGATTTATATTCATGCATATTGTTAATACCACTGAGGTTAGTATGATTTATATTTCTGTGGCTATATCTTTTTTGTCAATTACAGCAGAAACGTAGTCATAGTTACAGAAAAATCTGAGAAGTGAATATCGATTGAGGAAACAACTAGAATAGTTCTCCGGTTTGGTATAATAATTCATCTTCTGACATTCAATATGAATATGTAATATCGAAGTTCTTGCAACAGTAGGAACGAGAGTTAATGTTCGTTGAATGAATACATGACAGATAATTTAATTGACATGATGAAGAAAGTACATTTATGTGTCTTCCATGTTCCAATATTATTAGAAAACAGCAGAGTTGACTACAATATCAGGAGCTACATGCTTGTCAAATGTCACTGAAACTGTCAAAAGGTACTTACTACTTATTGTGGAAATTATCTTTGAGCCTAATAAAGAGTGTCTCATTCGTTTTTGAGAGCTTCTAGCCCACAGCTCAACGCCTGGCTTCAATGGTGACTATATAATACCCTAAAAAACCAAAGTTAAATATCTGGTGTTATTTAGAGTTCAAATAAAGTGTAACGTTGAAGCAATATCTTTATATGAAAATAAACTAGGAATTGACTTCATGCGTAATCTGTATTCAAGAGTAGTGCTCATGTAATGAAGGACTTCCCTTGTCCGGCAAGTAGTCATTCGTTCAATTATGATATATTGATGTTGGGCCTGGTTCATTTCTGTGACAGGATACAAGATCTCTGCATCTAGATTGTCAAGAATAAATGACAAGAATAATTTTATATACCAGAAATCTGTACATTATATACGAATTGAGATATGAAGAGTAATGAAGACAAAAGCTTAGGTGCCCATCCAAACCACTTTGGAGAAGTACTTAATTTAAGCATAAACTTTTCCTAACCCTTTAAAACACCTATAGAACGTTATTACCCCTCTTGACTTCCTGTTAAATACAAGAAATATAATTCAGTTAGAATTGATTGGTTCAAATGGTTAAAAGTTAGAATTTAACTTTTAAAAAGATTTGCTATGAAGCAGCATACTAGCACTTTTATATTGTTCGAAACCATTAATAAAAAAACTATTACAGTGACTAACCTGATACCTACACTTACTAAATCAAGTGCGATCTAACATATGAAAGAAAACTGTACTAAATGAAATATTATACTTCATTATGACAATAACAAGAACAACAAAGGCAGTGAAGAGGAGTAAATACCACGCATGGATAAATACTTTGGAAATTAGCAAGATGCCTTCTATAATTCATAGGGTGTCCACAGTCAGACGGTGGCCTGGGCATTCCAGGCGACTGAACCCAACTTGAAGGCGGACTAGCCAAGCGTCCATTATTGCAAAGGGTCATCCCTTATTTCACCTTCGTTCCCTCTTTTTTGTTATATTTGAATTAAAAAAAAAATACTTTGCCCTTTAGGTCAACGTATTATATAAATTTGAAACTAAATACAACGATATACATGTTTATTATAATAAACAAGATCGTTTAAACAAATTTAAAGGTCAGACTTTAACTTTGTTATAACTAACTTCTAAAAAGTATAATGAAATAATACTAAACGATTTTGTTAAACAAAAGGAAAAATCTAAGGAAGGTGTTTGCTGTAATATATAGGACAGTAGAGAATTTATATATTACAAATTGAAAAGCACTGTTCTTGCTAAAAAACAAATAAGTTTCAATTTCTTTTTAAAAGAACAGAAATAAAATTGAAGTAATCGCAATGTTAAAAGTTATACATCAATATTCAATTGTAAAAATATCTTATTCATCACAATAAGATTAAAGTTAATCAATGCTGAGATGGATTTGTTTAAATTATTAAGAAAAGGGATGGTTAAATAATTTAAGAGGACCTCTGAAATGCAGGTGCAGCACTCAGTTCATTATTTTATCAGTTGTGTAGTCAATTATAGTTTGCTTTCACTCTTGAAATGTCAAATTAAAGAAAATTGTGTCTCCGCATACATAATTACTATAAAAGACAATGTGTTTCGAACGCGTTGCTCTTTTACAGGTCACGTCAAGAACAAAATACAATGAGCCATGTTAGTTGTGATGTGCCATATTAGTTACAATGAGTCATATTGCAGTAAAGTACATAGTAATTTAAACATCCATGCCAGCACAAACCTGTTATCAGGAAGGCTGGAGATGGACAGCCGCCAAGATTGGACTGCGGGAAAGAGTAACAAGTTGGGTAAATCTAAGCACTAGGAAGGCAGGCGTGTTTTATCGAAACGGGTTGTCGTTTGTTCATTATACTTATTTGTGTGTTAAAGCTGTATTTCTCAATTTATTTCAATTTAGTAATCGTTGATAGTTAATTGATATTTAATGATTGGAGGGCTACCGTATTTTAATTAATAAATATTGAAACTTTCTGTGGAATTTTTGGATAATAAAACCTTAATATTAACAGATTACAATTGAAATAACAACAGAACTCAGTTCAATATTACAACCTCACCATCAGGAAGAGAAGGAGAAGGGGAGTTCTGCTCGGCTGGCAAACAGAAAATGTTTGCTGTTTCAGTTACTGTTTACCAGTCGATAAGAACCCCTCTTCTTCATCTGCGCCTTCTCTGGATTATGGCGAGGTCAGAATATTAAAGTGAGTTGTGTTGCTCTTTCTGCGTGTTCATTTATTGTAACAGCGTTCATGAGTTATCTTGACAGACTGTTTCAGGTTTCTAACTTTATTATTAAACCTTAAAAAATGTAAATGTTATTTAGAAGTTAAACTTATGTTAATTATTATTATTACTTATTACATAAGTAATAATAATACTTATTAATAATAATTACTAATAAAAATATTAATACGATTAATAATTCATTGTCTGTGAATTGTAAAACTTAAAACTCATATCATTGTGACTTTGTAAGTACTTTTATATTAAGTTTAAGTCATATTACTCGTAAAAGTTATAAACAATTTAAACTTGCTTATCATATTTTGCTAGTCTTATCCTGATTATACATTTGCGTGGTAGGTTTTCCTATAGTATCAATAAAGTATAGTAATTATCAAAAAAATCGATCTCGAATAAAAAAATGTTTATGTGCTTACATATATCGAGGTTGGTAAAGCTTTTTTTTGAGGTTTTCTCATGATGTTCGTGAGAGTGTGTCTGTGTGCATGGTGTATATGAATGTGCATCAACAAGTTTAAGGTTTCACTACAGGTCACACCATTTGATGGATCAAACACAGATTTGACAACAAAATAGACCCTATTGTGTAGATATTTTTGGGCATTATCATATTTTAAAAAGTTACTTTTTTTTCAAATAGTGATTTTTTTCCTTATTACGTGTACTATATTACTTACACATGATAGCCTTATTAAAATAAAAGCAAACCTCAATTGATTTTCAGCAAGATTGAAATTGGGTTTACTTATAGTAAAGTTGAGTATAGGCCACTCTAATTTTTGTTTATAAGTAAGCTTCTTTGTCTAGTTATAATGGTAATAATTAATAGCATACAGCCTTGTGAGGAAACACGAGTGGTTCGTAGAGAGTGTATTTACTACTAAAATACTCTTTTTGAGAAAAGGGACACTACTTTGTAGAAAAATTTTTTAGCGTATTAATTATTTAATGAATTAATGAAGTAATGGCTACTTATCTGAACTATCTTGATATATATTTAAATACTCCTTCCAGGAATGTGGCTTTCATCGTTAAATAACTACTCTTATAGTCGACCTTCAATCTTGCTTGAAATGACTTCTAGTCTACCGACCTAATCTGCAGCCTTAGAGCTGAAGCTAGAGGAATGAGATCTCCCGCTTGAACTGTATAAGTTAACTTCTAGCTTAGATTAAATCTAAGTGGCGGCTAGATGCGTTTAGATTGGCCTGTCAAAGAACTGGTTGCAGTGTGATTATACGAGAGGGGAGTCTTCGGTGGAGTTTACTTGCGAGCTATGGTCCTAAGACGATATTGGCTCCCTGCCGCCTAAGATTAAACCCTCTGCTTCCCCATTCTTAGAGATTCTTTTGTCTCCCTCCACCCCATATCATTCTGTTTTCTTTTAATTTTTCAGCTCTTGCCCCATTTGTTTTTCAATCTAGTGCAAAATTCTCCTCCTCTAATGCTTCATCTACTTTTAAACCTCTATCAAATATTATAAAAAATCTATACATTTTGTGATTTATCAAATATTAAATTTTATTTAAATAGCCTTTAAACATTTTTATAATAGACATACGGTTAATTACAGCTAATTATTCATTTTTAATAGCATAGAGCTCAGAAATATTAATTAAAATAAGTATATTACCCATAAATTGCCGATCGATTTCATTCAATTGATATCCATTGTTTTCTTTCTCTAGCGTCTGTTAAACAGGAATCTGAACAAATTTATTATCCAAACTCTTAATCAACTGGTTTTTTTTTTCATCCAAGAGTCCATGTACACAAAATCGTTTATCTTTTACTAAATAAAGCATCTTTTACTATTCGCAACATTAGAACATGAAATGTTAAACACTGGTGTCAAGTGAGCTTACGGCATGACCACACCTCGTAGTGACCTCGTCATATCTGTCTCCCATAAGACCCTGATCAATACTTCTACAATACCCTCCTATTCTATTTACCTGTTTCTTACCTCTCTTTTTGTGTCAATTTGTGTCCAAAAACATTTTAATATTTAGAAACTTTTACAAATTATCAAAGATATGAAAAGAATAATATTTAATTTCAACATAAATGTTTGATTTATGTATAAGGGTTGCTTTTTGTGGCTGTGTTGTGAATTTGAACGTTTTGTATTGGATTCAAACTATTTTTTATGGATGTAAATACAACTAACTAGGTATGAACCGTGCAGGTTGGATACAAAGCAAATAAGGGAACTAGTTTTATGGTTTTGATACTGATTGGTTTGAATACAAACCGTGTGACTAGATTTATGTCCAGATCTCATCCGAAAAAAAAACGACTTACCCAAAATAGAAATTATTAAGACGTGACAGGTATTCCATAATTGCTTACAGTTATGAATCATATAAATAGTTGAAATGATAGTCTTCTTTCATAGGCATTTTTTTATTAGTGCTGGTCTTGAGATGAAAAGTGAGGCTCATTTGTTACTTCGTACCCATTCCTGTTAAGTACAAGCTATATTCATACTGGGGAAATAGATAAATCAGAGTCTCCACATATACAAACAATAAGCTTTTTTATTCTTTAAATAATTCTTTTAATTTTAAAAATAAAAAAAGGCTTCTTGTTTATGTAGCTGGAGACTTATTTTGAAATAATAATTCAGTAAAAAATATACTCTTTTTTATTTTAATTTAATACATTCAATCACACTGGCGTAGAAAATAAAGTGTTTGAATATATAAAACAAATGCCAAAAACTAACATATTTAGGATATATTATAACACAAAAAAATACATAAACTTATAAGGGTTAGATGATTGAAATTGTTGTTAATTTATTGTTTATACCATGGTATGTGTCATAATTCCATTTCAAGAGTAGACTCAAGATTTTTGTGTCTCTAGATTTCTCTTTGATTGAAGACTAAGATTTTTTTAAATATAGTATTTCCTAAGTATTAACGAGTATAATGTTACCAAATATTTTATTATAAAACGCACCTGTCATAGACCATCATTTGAAAGGGATTAAGTGTGTTTATGCATGAAATGCGATTAATATAAATTGCATTTGGCAGTACAGTGTTGTTCCCCATCGTTGTAAGAAATACTCTGACAGGAAACATTAAATAGATATTTTTACATGGTCTGCGACTCGAAGAAAAATGACGATCAGGGCCAAGATAAAATAAGTTGCCCAGCCCTATCTTAAATAATATTATAGCTATAAAACCTTGTATCTGGGATAAAGAAAACACTAAAACGTTTATTATAAATAAACGTGTTAAATATTAATGTCATAAATAAGAAGAGTGACCAACGTTGCAAGGTTTTATAGAGTTATTACTCATGATTATAATGAGGGAAAGGAAGACCATGTCTCCACATAAAAGATCAATGCAATGACCCCCTTCAAGCACTTAGTGTCATCCTCAGCTTACATCTACAATATAAAATATTTAAAAAAAAATTAAAATTTAATGCGAAAACTCAACCAATATATTAACTACATGCTTACCTCAGTAAGGTTGAGTTTTCAGTATTTAGTTTCAAATATATACATACGAGTATAAATATAAAATGTGTATGTCTACGTACACAGAGCACTCCTCCAGTGGTCTCTGGCTCTCCTGTGTTTGTGACACCCTATTGTGCCACTTCAATATTCGATGGTTCTTCATTGTTTGTGTCACTCTTCTAATATGTAGCACTCCAGTGTTTTATGAATTTTTAGAGTTTATGAAACTACAGAGTTGTCGCTCTGAAGTGTTGATACATCTGTGTTATATGGTTGTGCGTATCTCCTTGTTTTGTGACACTCTAGTGTTCGATGACAGCCAATGTTCTGTGCCATATCTATGCCCTATGGCACTCCAATTTTCTCTGGCACTCTAACTTTTGTAGTGCTCCAGTATTTACAGCACTTCATTGTTCTGTGGTACTCCAGTATCCTGTGGCAAAGCAGTGCTATGTTACACTCCAGTTTTCTTGTGGTTCCTCAGTGTTCTGTGTCACTCCTGTATTCTGTGGCATTCTAGTAGCCAGGGTATACTCCAGTGTTCTGTGTTACTCCAGAATTCTGTAGCATTCTAGTTTTCGCAGTACATCCCAGTGAACTGTAGTATTTTGGGGTTGTGGGTACACCCCAGTGTTCTGTGGTACTCCAGAATTCTGTGACATTCCAGTTGTCACGGTACACCCTAGTGAACTGTAGTATTCTAGGGTTGTGGGTACACCCCAGTGTTCTGTGAGTGTCATGTGTTCTGCAGCATTCCTGTATTCTGCGACACTACAACATTTTCTCGCACTACTTTGTGAACCAATGTATTTTATTAACATCTTGGACATTTAAATGTCTGTAAATATAGTTATTAGATGCCTTGTGTACGTGTTATTGGATCAATGCAGATAGTATTTATTTCTAGGTTTTAAACAATTACAATGTAACATTAATAAACATTTTTGAAGGATGTATTTAATTGTTTGGGGTCCAGATAGCAATTAAGAAATGGGCACTGGGCGGAAAGTCAGAGGCGGGGGAGTGGGAGACTGTCAACATGGTGTGGCATGGGCGTATTAATCCTGCACGAGCTCTAAGTGCACTCCGTCAGTCGGCTACTTTATTAATCACTCTGCCGAGGAAAGGAATCAATCCACGGCTGGCGACCCGTGCTGTTACACCTGCACCGCTCAGTGTGCCCCTCCTACAGCACCACTGCCAGAAAGCCAGCTCAAAGCCACAGTATTCCTAGGTCCTTACCCTATATAATAACATTACTATCTACAACATTACTTTAGTTAAAAAAAAATAGAATTTTATTCAAAATAGTTTCATATCTTTTGGCTTACGAAAAAGGCTTTAAGTAAAAACCGAAAAGTTTGCATTACAGAGTTTGATTTTAACTTTGAATACTTACCGAAACCCGATTAATATATATTTTTATCCTATCAACTGTTGATAGGTTATTTATATTGCTAAATATTTATTCAGTTAGCTAAATTTTATACAAGTTCAATATTCTACTAGATATTAATCTTACAACGTATCTGTAAATACAGCTACGAATAATATCACCAGCCAAAAAATTACAATTTTCACTATTAATACTGCAATATGATAGGATAACAGAGTTATGGAGTGCTACAACATGAGGTAGCAAGCTTCGGTGTGCTGCTGTTTGTGTCCCTCTGGTTTATAATATTTTGAGTAACTCAACTATTACGTTAACTCAATTTGAAAGTTTCTATTACATGTAGTGTCTGTACCACTCTACCACAGTTGTACCACAGACACTCACACTTAGGTAATGCCTGAGGAGGAACATTACGTGTTCGAAACGCATTGTTTATACCATTAAATTTTAATATGTGGAGACAATTTCATTAGATTTTTACCCTACAATGAGTAAATACCACATAATATGTGATTGCACTACATTAGAATTTGCTATCTTTCTTGCAATGGTTCAATTTTATAATATCACTTCAACTTCCCGATGACTTGATTACAATTAAGCCTCAATTCTTTCAATTTAACTAGTTTGTCTATACTACATGTTCATTGGTTACACAGAGATAGTTCTTACCTCGATCACATATTCATGTTCATTGCACATGGATCATAGCACCTGCTTCCAAATTCCTACACATGTTTTGTAATATCACTCATCTTTATATATAAAGTTCGTGAGTTTGTTTGTTTGTTCACCCATTTCTTATGGAGATAGAGACCTGAAATTAAATATATATTATTATTTACCTGAATAATGTTCAATAAAAGAAAATTATCACTATATTCCCAAAATTGGAGTCAGAGTAGCAAGTGTCTTGCATGCTCGCCGATGACAGTAGTGCAAAAATATTATATATAAATGTAACAAATTATTTTTTAATTTAAAATTTGCGTAGTATAAGCACTAGTAATAAACTAAAAGCATGCAGACAGGGTAGCCCACTGGCATGTGTGCTCGCCGATGACAGTAGCATAAATATATGAAAAATAAATGTAACAAAAAAATATTTGAATTTAAAATTTGTATAATATAAATAATGGTAATGAAGTAAAGGCATGGAGCCAGGGTAGCCAGTCGCTTGCGTGCTCGCTGATGATAGTACTGTAAATGTATTATAAATAAATGTAACAAATATATAAAAAACTACTACATTGGAGGTTAAGAATGAATTATTTTTTAAACAAACTTGTTCGCAAATGTCAGATAAAATACGAATGTTCTAAGGTAATATTATAAAGATACATTCCATTCATTAATGTTATTTTATGTTGGGTAAATAAATTGATTATTTCAATTTACAGTTTTGTTTGTTTTAAATATTTTTCATTGTGTACATAAATTCAATTGACGTTTTATTTATTTGTATGATAAAATAAGTGCTTTTTTTACTTTTAAAAGATTTTTATTTTGCTAAATAAAATATTTGCTAATATACTTTCTGTGTATATATATATATTGAATCATGTTAAGAATACTATATCAAAAGCTTGGGCCATATAAGAATCTGTTTCCGTGCCTTAATAACAAGAAACAACAATTGTTATTTCTTGTTATTAAATAACAAGAAATTTAATTTTCTTGTTATTAAGGAATTTAATTTTCTTTAATAATTAATTAAAGAATTAATTGATTTACTTGGTATGATTTCTTATTTTTATAATGGTACTAAGCGTTTTTGCAGGAATTTCAAGTTGGTAAGATTTATTGAGTATGACAAATGAAGGGAGAGTAATATGACTTGCAAGTCATTGACGTGACGTAGGTGCTAACCGAGAGACTGTCCCACTTCTACTTAAAGTCTGCCTTCTTTGATAAACTGATCTTTATGGCTGATTGTGTCGACTTTGAATGGTCTCCGAAATGATATGCTCTCCTATTAGAATCCTCAGTCCGCACTACCTTTCCCCTCAGCTATTCTTCTCTTCAGAGGAAACCTGTTCGCTCTGAAAAGATATATGCCGTCCTTTTAGATTGTGCCTCTCCTTATAAGTGCAGCTCTGAAAGTGTCGTTAGGATATTTTAGTAAACACGGCTTCGTTTACTTGGCTTCGCTAAAAGGGTTCATATTTATTAACTTGATTGCCTTTGCCAATCTTTGTAAATGTCTTAAAGAACATATGTTGATTCAAATGAAAAATAAATGATTTCCTGTAGTGTATTTAATTTCTGAATGAATTAAATCTTTACATTATCTCTTGTTTGACGCTATATTTGTGGTAAACTATGGTCAAATAAGTAATCTTCGTATATACTTACATTACGAAGTTGAGGTTCAGAATAACTTTCACTACTAGGCTATAAAAGTGAGTGACTAAGTTTAAAAGTCAAGGAACAGAATAAAGAAAATTTACAATTCAACAAGAACCAAATTATTACCATTAAATGTTATTCCCGTACATTGTGTCCCACTTTCAGAAACCAAGGCACTGCACCAGGTGTTATTAGTTAAGAATACAAAATAAAAAATTAAAGATGAAAACTTTTGACATCGTAAAGGAGCCTTACAATAATCTCTTTAGGATCAACAACCACGAGAAAACACCAGCCTTCTCACAATTCAAAAATAATAGAGAGTCCTCGTGAAGTTTCCAAAGTGGATCTCGCAGAGATAGATACCCATGACATATATCAACAAAAGCTGTAGATAAGCCTTTTATCCTTTATAATGCTGATGGCTACTTGGTAAAAACGGTCATCAAGAATTACAGAATAGGTATGTAAGAAAAAGAGTAACTAGTAAAGGTATAGGGAGAAACATCTAAATGCTAACATCATCGTGACTGGCCCGCCAAAAGCAGCCCAAGTACCAGCGGTCAGAAGAATCCTGAGTCTGATAGGCAAACAAAGTTAGCAGATCCCTCTGAGCGGGTAGAACAAGTGTTAAGAAAGACAGACGCTAGTCGGAAGAAGAAAAGCAACCGAGCCCCTGAACAAGTGCAAAACCGAGTGAACTTTCCACCCACCAGCCTAAGAATGAGGAACATAAGGAAACAGCTAAAGCCACTGTTGTGCCACTACGGTAAGAAAGAAGTCTTGAAAAAGACTGGTGCTAGCCGGGCAGCCCCTGGTGAGAGCTTAGTCGAGTGGACCAGGGACAAAACCCACCCTACTGCTCCCAACAAGAGAAAGTTTTTAAATAAACAGACGTTAGGGACATAAGGCTAATAAAGATGGACAGATTACCCAACCCAGCGTTCAAACAAGTGAACTTTCCTCTCTCGGACACCAACCCGGGCTAACCATCCGGTCGTTTCTGCCTTTCTCAGTTTATACCATGTGGGAACATGTCAAACTCCCCTCTATACCACGACAAGGTGACGGCACATCAGGCCGGGGGGGGGGGGGGGGGGGTTCAGTAGTAACACCGATGAAATTAGTGTCTCTGTGAATCAGGGCCTCACTGTGCCAACCAGAAGGTACGCATTCTCTAGAATGTGAAGCTCTTTAGCGCTGCTATCACTAAGTCCTCATTCCAGCCATTACGAGTGCTCGTAAGTTAGACTTTTTTTCTTTGTTTTAAAAATATTATTCATATTTTTCTATTACTGTCACTGAGAAATACAAAATCTAGACATCATAATCAACCCAGGATTGAATGATTCGAACCCTGTGTCAGTGACTGAAACAAGTCAGTTCGCTTTAAGTATTCTTGAAGACATTACATAATGCCCTGTTATTGTAGATTCAGTCGGTAAATGACTTTGTAAACATTATTAAACATTCACGATATTGGAGAGTGTATGCCAATGATTATTACATTCATTGGCATACAATCATTGTTTTGTGTGGAAATACATTCTAGTCCTTTAGTTATAGCCATTTCAGTTATTTGTTGTAGTAGTTTATTAGTATTTCTGTACAAATCTATGATTATGCCTACTTGGACTTACGGTATTGAAATATGGGGATCAAAAAAATCTAGAAATGCCCAGATGATACAAGCTCTTCAGTCAAAAATTCTTAGAAAAATTATTCATTGTCCTTTTACATACCAAATACATACATACCAAATCAAACAATCTATTCAGACCTCAGGATTTCAACAGTTCATCAAGTGGCAATATCTCGCTACAAAGCCTTTCATGAAAGCCTTTTTAGCAATAATAATCCCTTAGTCCTAAACATCTCCTCAACAAATATCCCACGAAATTCCCAAAGGCGCCTGAAGAGAAAGTGGCCAAGAGACTTATACGTGTGAATTACTCTAGTGACTTATAAATTTAATGTAAGTTTTATAACTTATTTTTCACGCCAGGAAGTATAATTACTGGATTATTTCTTCCCTCCTGCCTCCATGTGTAAATGTACATATTTCTTTCATCATTGTCACTGGTAATGTTACATTTACGTTGTTGTGACTATGTAAAATAATAATAATTAAAAAAAAAGTTTATTAGTAAATATTGTCATTCAGAGAATTAAGTTTTTTGTTATGGTAAAAGTTTATTTATTAGAAGAGCTCACCAAATTGAACATAATTGCTTGAACATTTGGTCACTTTGTCACAGCGTAGCTCTGATTGTAATAGAGGTCGCTTCTGAGCTATTGTAGAAATAATATTTTTTTTTTTTTGTCTGCATAAAGTGGAAAGAAACCCTGTGTGACAGTCCACAACAATCAACTGGGATTTATTTCTAAAACAACACGTTTCCTCTTCAATTCAACCGCATCCCTCTCTTTCATAAATATCCTTCTACTTTAATTTTATTTGTTTCAACCAAATTGACCTGATAGACATTTACGAGACCAAACACTATTGATTCATTTTTTAAAAATGATATTCTCCAGAAAAATAAATATTCATTCAAACAGTCGGCCTAAGATCCCATTTTCTTCTATTGCATGTAAAGTATACAAATCATGATAAAGATGTGGATTTTTATTTTTTCTTAGATTTACAGGTGTTTAAACCTTTCTTGAATACATATTTGAAGTTTTTCTTGATGACTATATAATTGTGTGAGGTGTGCGCGCGGTTGGTGTGAGTCTGTTTCCAATAAGTTTGTGGCCACACTACAGGATACACATCTGATTGAATTAATACAATAGCCTTTATAGACACAAGCTTTTTACTTTTACAATATTGACAGAAACAGCATTGCCTCATGGGAAATTTAATTTAATTTGTTATAACAATCTCTAGCTATCCAACTTGTCTCATTTATTTACAGTAATAAAAAAAATTTTAATAAGAGTCCAAAAGAAAAGATTTATTCAAGTTTTAAAGTTTATTAAAAAAAAAATGAAATTATTTGATATAAAAAGCGGAAAGTATTTGAAAGTATTAGATTGGGGGATTATCGTTTGGACGCGTATATTCTTTCTGCTACCCACTGTCGTCTAATTTGAACAGAAACATTAAATTCTCCTTTACTTTGTCGTATCCCACATTTGGTTAAATGTTTCTATAATACTTATGCATATATATGATGTATAAGATTTCACATAAACAAGTGAAATAACAATCAATGATCAAACCACAATATGAAATCGGAAAAAAAAAGACTAAGATCTTACAACCGTAACATGCTTGTAACCGTAACAACAGCCTACAACCTGACTCTGGTTACGGTTGAAAGATCTTAGTCTTTTTTTTTCCCCATTTCATATCGTCGTTTGATCATTTATATACATGACATATATAGTATTTGTATTGTATGACATATAAATGTAATCTACGTAGATTTCTGAAGGGATCATTTTCTGTTTCTTGATATGATATAAGTGGAAGTAACTCAGTATGAATTTCAATAAATCCTATTTAGCAGATATATAGTTCTCACTGTGTCGTTTTCGAGTAATATTAAAAATTTATTATCATACTTTATACTATAATGGTTAGTGATAGCGTAACACTCTTCTAAAAAGTGGAACTTTCGTATTAATATCGCCTTATTAACGTTTCATTGTAACATTTTAGGAGGAATATTATACAGAGGACTATTGTACACCTGTAGTCACTTGTCACGCTGGGTTATAACAATGCAGATATGTTATATAGTTATAACTAATATAACTAACAGAATAGAGAATACCGCATTTAAGTGAATCAAGTAATTAAGCTGATTGTTCGTCAATTTGATAACACGTTTAACTCCAGGGATTTGTAATACGGTGATGTTTAACAAATTCATTATTCTTTTGTCGTGTTATTAATCAAGTAATTATAAACGTAGCATTCTTTACATAGATAACGTAAATTATGATATTACAATTCATAAAATAATAGAATTTAATTTACTAATGGAAGAGAAATAGACAATAAATTGAATATTCTAGGCTTTACAATAGAAAATGGTAGAAATATTCTGAATTTTAAAATATATAGAAAATAAACTACAATTGATATAAGAATCTATGATGTTTTAATTTACCTTCTACATCAAACACCATCTGAATTCCATTGTATGATGTGCAGGCAAATAACAATACCTACGAATGAATATAACTTTAGCAACAAAAGGAATTACTATTAACAACGGGTATTATTCAACCATAAAAAAAGTGCTAAAAATGAAAATATAAAAAAAGGAATAGCAACCAAACATTAATAATAATAAATACGCATCTATTATAGATTTCGAAAAATTTAGGCAGAAAATTCTAAATATATGAATCAATACAATGTAAAGATAGGACAATTCAAAGAAACAAATAATTTTGACTTTTTTAACGATAGATTTGTTGACTCTCTTTTAACTGTATTCACTTTCTTTTAGGTTTTCATCCTCTAGATTTGAAATCTTTCTCATAACAAATCACAGTGAACATATCATACCTTATATGCTTATTTGGTTTTTCTTTTAAGAATCGCGATAAAAATGATAATAAACTCCATTTCCTTGAATAGACTAAGAGGTAAATTGAAGGAACTTGTAAAATTTAACTATCTTCTTCAAATATGCGTTATAAACATGTACAGACTTGTAATATACAGGCGTAGTTGATATAATTAAATAATCAAGCTGGTGCACTGATTAAATACATCCTGACTTATTTTGCAAGGTTTTTTTTATTTACATTCTCAATGGACTCCTGGTAATTTTTCATTCAGTGAATCAAAAAAATAGAAACCTGCCATTCATTACTTGTATAATCTGTTATAGTGTAGTATTTACTGATATTGAGTCCTTCCTAAGTCATTCCTTTAGATAGACTCTCAAAGTGCAGATGTAAACCTGAAGAAGACTAAGTGTTCGAAACGTGTTGTAAGTTTCAATATTATTTTTTTTTGTGTGTGTAAAATGTAATTTTTGAAATTCCCCAATATGAGAAATCTGTCCGTCTTGTGTTCTAGCGTTACCTCCTTGGGACTCTCCTATCGGTACTTGTTACTAATAATGTTCTGAACAGTCCAAAACGACCGCGGCACCGCGGTCAGCACGAATAATAACATCAATTCGAGTTTCAAGTGCGGAAATTGAAACTTCACCTGGTCGACCAGAAAGGTGTTCCCCAGTCACTCAGCTCGACCAGGCTGGGACACTCGTAAAAGTAAACCTCCCACTATTTTATAACTTGTAAAAACTTGCGTGGCTCATACAACTTTCACTATTTGCTTCAAATATTTTTCAGTATATATTAGCTGATTTTTCACCTTCAGTAAGCAAAAAATAAAAATTAGTTCAATCAATTTGGAATTTTGTTGTAGTCTTGCAATATTTAACTTAATTTTGAGGTAACAAACACAACAATAGTTATTTAGCAGATAATCTGGTTCATTCCAGTGATGCCAACATAATGCCATATAATTTTTTTATCAGCTTGGTACTTTTTCGCCAAAATAGCTTCCTCTTTTTTTCTCCAAAATATGTACAGATACGTTCAAATGTTATCTCAGCGTGAATATTTCTTGTTTATGAAAAAGCTCCAAATTAATTTTACTTCTCACTAGGTACTTTTTTGTTTAATTAAAAAATTCAAGGTAAACTATTTTAATTACTGTCAATAAAAGAGTTCTACTACTTCATGTGACCTAAGAGTTTCAAAGGATATAAACTATCTAAAGTTGTTTGATATTGGAAGACAATTAATGTTTTAACAGTAATTAAAATATTTAGAGCATTTATAATTTGTTCATTCTGATTTAGATTAGAAGTGACGGTCCAAATAAAATTAGATTTTATGCATCTGGTGATCCATTTCAAACTTTATTTCAATGATATATAAAAAGAAGTCACTTTGATGTCATGTAAAACTGAATGACATAGTTATTGAGGTTTAATACTGAAATACCAGTAAAAAGGGTTTACTATTTGTTGACACTAAAGTCATTTTTGCGAGATAAATACTTCGTTACAGTAACTTGAATTAGGTTTCAAGAATGTTTTTAGCTAATTTCTGTTTCCTTGTCTTGAACTAACAAAAAATAACTATCCGGTTAGGGGGTCGTAGAACCTTAATAAGTTCTCACAGGATAAAAGGGAAAGTAATTCTTTCCTGAAATAATGGTAATATTGATTCATCCTGATGACTGATGACAGAGAAAACAGAAAATGAAACATATAGTGTGATTTGCATAAGAGAGCTGCATAACTCACGGGCTATGCAAGCAGTTACCGTGTGGTATTTACTCATGACTAGTCAGGAAAAATACATTAAGTCTTCACCACACGGATTTAATTATACAACCCGTTTCAAACACCTAGTGTTTTCAACACTATAATTTAATTAGCGTTGTATAATTAAATCCTTGTGGTGAAGACTTAATATATTTTTCTTTACTAATCAACAGCTACATATATTCAAAACAATACATTTACAAAAACATGTATGCATATAAGACAACATACAATGTCTTTACATCCTGATGTTCTCTTAATCTAATAAAGGAGGAGGCATATTGATCCCACCTTAAACAAAAACAAGAGACATCACCGTCATATCAAACTGAAACTTCATTTATTAATTGATATAGCTTTCTTATGAAGACTCGCTGTTTTTATGTACAGTACAGCATAGATAAAGCAAATTTACTTTTAATTTATTAATACTTTTTAATCCCCGTTTTAATTTCCTTAAAAGATTAATATTTCAATTTCCTAAAACCATTTACATGGAATTTTAATTTGTTATTTTAAAATAATCCAAACAGTTTAAAAACACCGACAGTCATTTGTAAACTGAAAATTCTGCCTAAATATATTTCTAAGAATTTTACTAAAACACTAAAACCACTAATCTTGGAAGTCGTTATACTGATAAGGTTAGGTTGTAGTTCCACAAGAGAAACACATATGGTAGGCCGAACACAGGCCCTTTGTGATACCAAACAATGAACATTCTACATTACTACTCTACTAACTAGGCATTTTCTGTCTTTTATGGTATTTATTAACATATCATGTTAATTGATACGTTAATAAATATGTGTTTATTGATAGAATGAATTTTTATTTTAATTTATTTCATTTTGCTTAATACATGTTACAAATATAAGACAAGTGGCCAATGTTTTGAATAGTTTCCTTCAATAAGCCTCGAGAATTCCCAACAAATTTTGGCAAAACGTCGGCTTGAAATCACTAATTATTTGCTTCGACATAATCCTCAAGAACTAAATTAATAGTTATTATTATAGTTGTTATTCACAAGGAATTAGAAGTCCTCAATGGTTTTTGTTTTAAGTCATATTAATTATTACTGCTATATAAGTCGTTATAATCATAGTAAACTATGGGAACTAAAACTACTTCTGTGGTCTCTTGTTTGACACGTTTTCAAGTGGCCTTTCATCTTCAACATATTCTTAACCCCAGCTCTCTAAATATGAAATTCAACATGTTCATAATGCCAACAGCATAGGATGACTCAGATGCTTAGCAGTTAAATGTGTGATATGTAAGGGAAGACATAGTAAATATAGGGCCCTGATGCAGGGTTACTATGTTCGAAAAGTAAATGGTGACAGCTCAAGCCAACTCTTTTAAGCGATGAAATACAAGCACAGTCATGGTTTTTTGTTCACGACTTAACTTGTGAATATCATGGTAAAATTTCACCCTTTTCAAATTGTAGAATGAGACATTTTTATTCTTGTGTATTACGGTCATTCTAATAAAGTCTCATTTGAAAGCTATGCATTGCTAGGCATGAAATAGCCTTTTTGCTCAAGAGTTTAAGAATATCGTCTTTTTCAAAACTTGTTGACTAACGTGAAAGTAATTTATACTTTTTCTTTCCTAAAGTAATGAAGTGTCCATTGACTCTCATGACTATATGGCGTTATTTTCCTTCGAAAGTTTACCTCCAGCGAAGTAGTAAACAGTTTTTTTTTCTTTTTCAAGTAACCGCATTCAGCAGCACAGATGGCACGACTAATGGATTCACATCTGATGGAGAGGACATATAAATCACTAGCATGCAGTTGCAGGCCAAGTGATCTACTTTTTTTTTTATAGCATTCCTACTTTTCTAATATTTTTATTTTACGTTTCCCGTAAAAGTAAAAACAATAAATTTATTTCCACTTCAATTTATTACTATAGGTTTTTCAAATCTAATAAATATTTGACTCCCATTTTTCAGTAATTTATTGGTTTAAAAAATATTTTATTTTCGTATAAAACTGAAGACTCAACAATATAGGTATCCCTCTTCAGTATTATGAGAGTCTCTTACTTATTAAACGGCCAAGGTAACATACAACAACTTTATAAGCTTCTATCTTCCCAGAGTTCAATTAAAATAAAGTTATTGATTATTGTTTCTGTTAATATTCGCTTCTTAAATATACTTAAAAACGCATTCTACTTGTTAAAGATACTTGTAAACGAACTCTAACGATTACTTTGTTCCATTTTTACCACTTTGTCTAATTTTTAGGAGCATAAAACATAAGTCATAAATTTAAAAACATAAATGAAGAAATTAAACATTCTCTTGAATACGAAATAAATGCGTTTAAAAAAAATGAAATTTTAGTAACTTCATTAATCAAAATTTTAATCACTCGAAAATTTTGTAAATGGTAAAACTAATTTATCAATTTATAGATCGAAATAACCCATGAAAAGACTGTCCTTTTAACCTATAAATTAAAAATATTTTTATTAATTTTCGGAAACTGAGGTGGTCGGGTCCAAAAAGTATCTCCAACTGACTGTCAGCATAAAGGATAAAATAAGATTTTGTAATTCTTTTATAAGTACTTTATAAGAATATGTTACTTGTTTTTCTTAATTATAAACAGCTTATAATTGTTGGTACGCCAGGAAAATATTTATGATTTAATTACGTATACTTTTGTTTACTAAATCATACTAAAATGTTCGGGTGAAATTGAATGTGTCCTAAAATTCATAATGATTGCTTTCAAGGGGCCGTAAATATAAGAATGGAAACAGATATCACGTTTTAATTGCCATATCGTTAGCGCGACAGAAATTGGTAAAAATTTTACGGGACATATAAAACACCCTATTTCATACATTTTGTTTTTCCAGTCAGCGTCTCGTAGTCTCCCATGTCAGAGTCAAGGGCTGCTAAAAGGTTTTCTATGGCCCCATGGATGATATTGGTTTTTTGATTAGAACCGGCCTGCAGACAGCAGAAGTTTTACACCCACCAATGCTACATTTCCCACAATGAAACAGCGATGAACCGAGCGTGGCTTCATTTCATAATTTATCAGCAGTCATTAGCACAATAGCAAAAGTTAACTTTCAGATATCTAGCAAAAATGTGCAAAACAGAAGGTGGACTCTGAGAACCGGTTGTTTCAAACAAGATGGGAGCCCAAATACATGTTCACGGTGCTAGCTGGAAAACCTGTGTGTCTAAATGAGAAAATATATTAATGCTGCCTTGTATAATACCGCCTAAATCATTGAATGGTCATGTTATGGGGATTTATATATAAAGACAATTTGTATTTTGTGCTATTGAAAATTGAAAATCACTGTCAGGGCCATAATAAAATATTGCTTTATTTATCCGATCATATTGTAATATATTTGTTAGGTTTTCAGTAGGTTCAATTTGGTTCACTACACTATATGTGCCCATTTTAAAAAAATTCAGTAAACATTTGATCAGTCCGGCCCTCGGCTTGTGGCTAAATTTTTTATTCGGCCCTCCGTCCATTTTGACTTTGACACCTCTATTGTAGAGTATTGTTTCTACTAGTCTAGCCTAGACTCGTCATGACTTCTTCATAGCTCCATCATGTTGGGACCACTGTTATACTTTTTTTCCCCTATTGGTATTTTGATAATTTTTTTTATGAATATTTTTTAAGCATATATTTCCATTAGTTTGAATTAGACTAAACATAAGAAAATATGCGGTAAAGTCAGTTGGCCCACCCGATCACCTTATCTACGTGAATATATAAAAACATGGTGATAGTAGCAGTATTTACCATCATCAAAGATAAAGATGATTATTAGCATACTAATTAGATAATATGCTATAACTATCTTCTAGACTATATCTAGAAGAGGTAGGAGCCTTGGATCACTATACGAGTGTATCTGAATTCAAGCTAACCGCCTTGGAGGAGATAAAGGCTTTGGCAAAATCATACCTAAAACTGCAGTGAGAGCTACTTCTCGATGTCTTTATCTACGTCATTAAATACTTAAAATTCGAAGTTGAATTTAGTTTAATAACATGTCGGATTGATCAATGATTTCATGTTTTTTTGTAACTAGCAAAATGGTTTTCGCCGAATATAAACAAGTGATTCACTATTGACAAATACGTGTATATAGATGCACAAGAAGAAATAAAAAAAGTATTGGTTGCCAATGAGTTTGATATTATGTTTAGTTATGTTAATGTTGAGTGTAAGCTACTACAGAGTTTTTGGAACAGTATTGAACCTGTCTTGTGTACATCGTCAGCCAGTCGTACCATTGATCCTTGCAGACACTCGTTAATCTGTCTCCTTCTAAAAAAAGTCTAGGGTAACAAAGTTGAAGAATTAAATTCGATTTTTAACTTCTGTTTTCAATTTCACCTAATTGTCTACTATTTAATTTCAGTATTATTTTGCCACTAAAATGGTTGCCATAATTACTTTTACTGGCAATGTGTAAATAAGGAGGCTTGCTAAGCCCGTGATTGACATTCTTAGTATCATGTCAATGATACTATGTAGCATGTTGACTTTGTGTTGACATGTTGCACTTTTGTGGATTGTACTCGTAAGTCATTGGTTTAAAACATGTGACAACTTTAAAGACTTTCAGTTTAGAAAATAAATATATTTTTACTCGTTTTATCTAAAGCATATTTAGAAAGGAATAACATTTCTTATTCAAAACTTGAGATAAGTTTTATGAGAGTAGACATCATTTTCTGTGAAGTTGACTAAATAAATCAGGGTCTTAATACTGCATTAGGAGTTCTGGCCTCGCTCACACCGCTGCAATTCATTCTAGCTCTGTTCTTTCCTTCTTCACCCCTTCTTACTAAAACATAACTTAATGGGCTCGCATTATCCACTCGGAAATATCATACTCTTTAGATACCTTTACTGAACCATTTGATCTATTAGATCAAATATTCATCCATTATATACTATATTTGTTTTTCATTCCACTTGTATATTATTAATTACTAAGAAATTTTAAAGTATAAATTCTGTCATTTCCGTACATTAAGGAAGAATAATTTATAGTTTGACTGATAACTAATTCTGAAGAACAAAAAAAAAAAGACTAAGATCTTTCAACCGTAACAAGCGGTCTTCGTCAGAGTCAAAAACGAAACTGACAAAGTCCGCTTGCTAAAAGATCTTACTGTCTTTTTTTTTTTCATTTCATATTCTGGTGTGATCATTGATTGTTATTTCACGTTTTTATGTGAAATCTTATATATATATATATTATATATATTGTAAACAGAAAAACAATCCAAAAGGACAACAAACGTTTCACGGTGAATCACAAACACAGAACTAAGGAACAAACACACTTACTGTCTCTAATTTTTGGTTGAACCGTTCATCAGGAGAGTTGAGATAGGGACAACAAGCACACTTATGAAGCGACGGTTGGATCTCCTGATGACGGTTCAACCGAAAATTAGAGACAGTAAGTGTATTTGTTCCTTAGTCCTGTGTTGTTTGTGATTCACCATGAAACGTATGTATATATATATAAAGTACTAGGAAAATGAACTTACTAGGAAATGATCTAAAACAAGTCTCTTCTAAATGGGATAAAAAAGAAGAAGTATTCGGTTTGAGTGGTTGTAAAACTGCAGCATTATATGAACACCCATTGTTATTGCAACATTATGGCATTTTTTTTCAACAGTGTTTTTTTGGGTGAATTAAAAGGAAAAAAAGTGTAGTTTTAATATGGAACTGAACAGAACTCATTCGCGACTTCGGTGCTAACACAAGTGTGTGAACCTTACACAAGCGGTAATCATTGAAACCATTACTAATTAATCATGGCCATTTAACTCAATAATGTTGAAGTGAGGTTTAGTAAGGATATATAAAGGAGGGTAGCTAAGAGAGCGACGTCGATATGCTGTCAGGCTTCTCTGAGTCAACTCAATGACGATAGGACAGAAGTCACTTTACACGGCTGATAGCTTTTAGGAGGCGATATAGCCAAGGTGATGGAACCAGATTGAATTCACAGCAGTGCTCCACTTTCCTCAGTCAACCTTGATTGAAGTTTCTTTTTTTTAAAAAAAAAAAGAAAAAAAACTGTGATGTTTCCAGAGTTTTACATGTGGTGATAGCAATGAAATTTATTGGTTTTATTCCACAAAGTAATGAATTGTAAGACGGAATAGCCCAAGAGAGGGCACATATATTAGATACATGCCATACATCGCTAATGAAATCAGTTGTCTGAGTCAATAAGGTGTACCATTGAAGATATCGACGCACACGGCTGTAAAACCACCACGCGACCTGCATGTCATCCTGTAATTAGCTTTCTATCGATTTAAAACAGATTACTGTCAATATTCTGTCAAATCATGGTCGGAAAAAGTTTACTTTTTTTTGTATTTTCTTCAATATCAGAAATATCAGTTGTACTTGCAACTCCAAAACATGTGCATTCAAAAAAACAATTCTAACTGTATCATCTTAAATCATTTTTTAAATATATAAAAGAGTATGTAACTGTAGGTATGAGCCTTCAGAACGCTTAGGTGACGCAGAAGTTTTATTATTTACATATTGTCTTATTATTGATTAATTTGAAATGAATTAGATATGCACGTTTACAAAGTAATTTATATGAATGTTATTAAATTACTGATATTATGCATTGTACTTTGTTAATAAGAACATTTAAGCTTCTCTGACTTGTTTTATTCATTTTGCAATGAGTGATAATCTAATTTATAAATGTACTGTACCGTAATTCAAATATAATTTTATTCTACATGTATAACCATATCTAATATCTGATATGGCCATTTAACTTAGTTCAATATGTTTATGCAAAATGCCTCATTCTCTATTTAATTAGTAATAATTTCAAACTATAGTTTTCGTTTTTGTAATAAGTGCATGAATTCTGTAATGAATAATGAGATGGTTCATGGAGGAATGGTCCAGAGCAAGATGGAGAAACAATCAAGGGCAAAGGGCTGTACGCCTCCGTGGCCAGGCGAATGACGTCCCACCTAGGCTCTGTTCTCTCGTAAAAATGGTTTAGACCTCTCCTCCTCATAGATATTACCTTTTATAGCCAAAAGGTATCTCAAGAAATGTTTTCATCGGATTCTATTTCCTACTATTGTCTCGAAATATGATTATTCTTTAAAAAGTATCCAGCATTCAATATTTATTTATTTAGCTATTGTTTATTTTCTATTAATATACCTGTATTTTGTAATAATTACCAAAATATGATTTATAATTTTAAAAAACAATAGTTATAAATAAGTCTCATTGTTTAAAGTACTTTATTAACACTATTCCAAAACAAAAAGACTGCTTTAACAAAAATATGAAGTTAACAAAAAATATGAAGCATTAAATTAAATTACAATAGAAATCTCGGCCTAATAACGAATAATGTTATAATGAAACGAAAGCATTTACTCGTATTTTGCTTTGGCTTTCTAGAAATCAACTTATACATTCTCAAACTAAATCTTTTCAGAGCATGCGTATAAGTCTTTATTATACGTGGTAAGTTATCAGTGTTATTAGAAGAAACATATTTACAAATGCATGAACTACTGGAATAGCCAATGTTATTGGTACACTATATGTGGTGCAGTGTGCTGAGCAATCTACTTTTATTGTGAAGTATCAAATTTTAGTATTAATGAAAAAATAGCCCTGAGAGCTAGAAAAAACAAAACCTGTTTGCATTAATAATTCTCATCGGCCTTTACTCCAAACCAAGATAAATCAGAATAAGATAATGTTTTCTTAACCTAGAGCTCATTCACCACTCACAACCCTGTTTTCAAAAATGAGGAAAATGAAACAGTCACTGTGAAGTGCCTAAGACGGACCTTGCAGAGAAAGGTTGCACGTCCTGCATCAGCAAAAGCTTTAAACATAAGCCTTTTAGTCCTTATAAGACTGATAAGTAATAGGTGAAAGATCATCAAGAATAACATTTGAAAAATTAAAAGGAAAATATTAGCTGAGTCAGAATTAAAGAGTTGAGATGTATAGGAAAGACTAGGTAAGTAAGGGGAGGGGAGATACAAGGCGCTAACCACATCGTCACCGGCCAAGCAAACATAAGTCCGCCATGTTCAGTCCCAACCACCAATATCCCGAAACACTTAGTCCTGATGCCAACGAATGTTGCCAAATTCAACTGAAGGACGGAAGTAAGTATTGAAAAATAGGTGATAGGCGATAAAATAATATGTGTTAAGGGTGTTCATAATCCCCAAAGAAACCTGCGGCTGAGAGGACTTTCTACCAGTGGGTGCCTGCTCGAGAACACAGCATCCCTCGCTGTTGTAACATTGCAGTGAGAAAGGAGCCTTGAAAAAGACAGGTGCTGGACGCTCAAGGCCGAAGGGACTTGTAGTCCTCATGCCAGACCCCGAAAGAGCGGGCCTACCACCCTCAGTGGATCACAAAGCAGGGGCATAACTCACTTACCCACGCCTGCCAATAAAAAAAATCTTGGAAAATACAGGCGTTGACCGTATATTACTTGCAAGGTTGGACAGCTCCCTAAGCCAACGCGCAATAGAGTGGTCTTCCCCCCTCCCCCCACAATAAGGACCCAAGTTAACTATCTGCTTGTTGTTCCTTTCTTAGTTCAAGCAATTGAGAAACAACCAATAGGAGATGTAACCCGTAACCCCCCCCTTACCATGATAAGGTAGAGGGGAGGGAGGACGAAAACGACTTCCATGTCTTAACCTCACACTGTAACTCGTCCACGATCAGTTCTTACAAGGCTTATAGTTACTCCAGGATGTACAGTTCTTGCTTCCTATGTTCATCATTCATGGATATGTTCTATAAATAGATCTTTTTCTCAATTAGGTAATCGAAGCATTCCTAGTAGTATTCATTTGAAGCATAAGTAAAGTTATGTTTTCAAGGAATAAATCGAATTTGGACAAGAGCTAGGCCATTAGTCAGTGAATGATTAAAGATAGGAAAGCGATGCAGATGTAGACCATGTCTTTCTAATGACGTAATGATATGAAATTGATTTTCCTTTGGCAGACTTGAAAGGCAGGTGAAAGACGAATGTGAATGTTTGATGAGCCCATGCTCGGCAGGGAAATGACCCATGCGGCTGGAGCAAGCATCAGTCAGCTGGCTGCCGACTTTAATTATGCATAGCCTTTCATTATTCACAAATCATTTTCATATCACAATGGCGCTTGCCATTTCTTTTTGTCTTTATTAATATCTGGTTTCAGTAGTAATGGTTAGTCATTGTTTAAAACAGTTTAGAATTAAGGATCTTCAATTCATCTCTCCCCAAGGAAGAGCAGTGAATTTATAATGTTGCGAGAGCTACTTCTTTTTCAAATAACTACATTTAGACAAAAGTGAATTCAAAGAGGAAGAGAATAATAAAAACTGCTCACCCTACAACATGAACATATGCACTGGGTAAAATAACTTTGAAAGTAAATTTTTTGAGCTGTTTTTCTATTTTAAATACTTCAATTTTTCGTTTGTGTGTTTTACGCAAGATATATATATATATATATATATATATAATCTAGGAGGCCTCAAAGCTTAATTTTCTTCATTCTGTCAGTCAGTTCTTTTCGTTCAAATTAAACTCTCAATGCTTAAAAAACAGAGGAAATAGATATATTTAATGCATAGATACATTAAATATATTTATATCTATTGATAAATTTAATAAATTGATATATTTATATATACATATTTAAAAACAAAATATATGGTATAAGATGTTTTTATGAATTTTTTTGTTGGGCTAAACCTTGATAAAAAAAAAGTGTAAAGTATTTGTGGTTGTTACTATAAAACTTATATATATATATATATATATATATATATATATATATTAAAAGATTAGAAAAAACAGAACAGAATTTATATCAAAAACAAACAAGACACCAAAACCGCAAAAGGTACAATGTACGACGATATATATAACAAAATAAAAGCAACTAACAACATTAAAACTTACTTCCCATTAAAACGATACAGTTTTGGTAATGATTTTACACGAAAAAGAAGCTTTGCTTAGTTTCAGCGAAGTCTATTATCAAGTTTTGGTTTCACAAAAGCATTTATCATAATGACATGAAGCAGTCAAATGAATGATAAAGTGGATAGACGCAAGATTGCAATGTTAAATAATTTATGTATAGAATAAAGTTAACATGAAGAAACATACGAAATCTAATAATTTGCATACAAGTATAATTTAAGAGTACCAATGTAATAAGTTAAATGGAGAAATAAAGTTTTATTTATCTTTGGAATAGAACTCGCAAAGGTTATCCATCCATCCTAGAGATCGAAGTACGAAGTTTCAACAAGACATTAAACAATATTCTAAATGCTTGGAGGGATCAAAACAATTTCTAAATATGATCGAATATTATTAGTAGAACACTCTAGCCGCCTGCTTTAAAGAAACACTTACAGCAAAAATAGAAAGACGTCTTCACGGTGCAATAGACAGGAAAAAAAATTCTCCCGGGCACTTGATTTGAAGATCACTTGTTTTCGTTCAAAGATCTTAAACTCATTTCAAAATTTCTAACTGTCGTATTTTTTTTATTTCACAGGTTTAATATGAAGTCTTGTTATATATATGTTACTTTACTTTTTTGAGGTTTGGTTTAACATCATATAATTCTCAAAAGGTATGTTTCTTTTTTAAAATAACGTTTTGTCATCAATTTTCCAAACAACTTTAGGGTTTGGTGTTTTTCATTTGCCCAAAGGTTTTACATTGTTTGTTCGTATTCTAATCAATTACGAATGTGTTTGATTAGAATACGTACTTAAAATCTAAAATCTTTCAGTGAATGAAAAATAACAAACCCTGAAGGTGTCTAGAAATTTAAACGCAACAATGGCTTAAAGGGGTTTTTTGAGACTTGTTTGACGCTGAACCAACCCTCAATAAAGATAAATAGTGTAGAATGTATGTAGTCGAGATTAGACAATTTCTGATAAATATATATTTGACAGGATAATTTGATAGAATAACTGGTCTTCTTAATATAGAAATAAGGCCAAATTTCTGAGCACAGAATAAATGTTATTTTTATTTCACGTGTAAGTAAGTATAAGAATCTTTAGCGTGACTGATATTTTCAAAAATGTATTTTGGAACGTTAATAGCAATGCATGATACGTAGATGGAAGAATAGCAATTACGACTCCAAAGAAATATAGCAAAAGACCCTTGTAGTTTACAAAGATTTGTTATTTGCGTGTTCTGAGATAGTTGGATTATTGTTAAAAAGAGTGACTGGTTGTATTTGAGAAAGTTGCTGCGTGTTTGTATGGAATGGGAATAGCAGTGAGGGTCAAGATGTGACTTCATCTTCGTCAATGTATACCTGCTGTTCATGAATCTATCCCTCCTGCTCATGAATGTAAACAAGTTTTCTTAGACGGTCTATCCTCTTGTCGATTCAACTTTCATTTCCTTTCGCCCTCAATAATTTATATGCTTTTCCGAGTCAGATGTCTTCTAAAAAGAAAGCTCGTTTATAAAAGTATTGTAAGTTTTCCTACAACAGTAGGTTTACTAGTGTTTTAAGCTTCCTTTTTTTTAAAAAAGAAAATTTATAAATATTTTTCTTCAACAAGTATTACGTTGAGATAGTTAATACTCATTAATATCAGTTAGAACTAGAGTAACAAGCTCTATTATTTTGGTACCTAGACTTTTAATTCTTATATGAGTTCTTAGACCAGAGATATTTTCTTAAAGACATTATAAAATATAGGGTTTTTCTCGGCTACTTTATTTATTCTCATAAATTGTAATTAAACTATTTTTTTAGGTGTTGGATATTTTAAATTATATCGAGAGGAAATTATGAAATATATTTGCATAATAAGGCTGATGATATGTTGTGGCTGGTCTATGACTGTACACACGTTCTAATCAAGTCATTCCTGAGCAAACACGTTCAGTTTGTAATCTCTTGTTGAGTAAGCATGAATTTTCAGTCGCCTACCTGCGCAGTGACATATTGATGTCAAATGTGTAGTAGTAGTGTACTTGCTAGTACTAGTGCTGAAGATTCTATCTTCAAATCATAGTCATGACCAGGCCTGACCTTTAGCTGGAGAGAACCGAGTGCTCTGTGGGACGATGGTAGTGGTCCCGGACAAATGACCTGTTCACTGATTAATCTGTCATGCTGGTAAAAAATTTTATTTTCAAATACAATTGAAACTTTTTTTATTTCTAATATATGCACAATATAACCATTTTTTATAAATATAATAATTTGTGGGTGGGTGAGGCCAGCATTGGTGGACCCTTGCCCGCATCTTCTTAGAGACCACCCAGGCCATGACACTATACCTTTAATCAGGGAAACCTTGGCTCTCCATCCTAAAGAATGTAAATGACTGACTCCCAACTATGCGTAATGTCAGAAATCAGCTTAAGATCCCTACCACAATAAACATGAGTTAGGTCAAATGTGTTAACAAGTAAGCTGCAGTATTCACCCAAAACAGGAATGAAGGTGAAGAGCCCTAAGATTATGTATTAAAACATGTGTGCACTATCAGCTGAGAAAGTTTGAATTAAATATTTATATCCTACTAATGGAGTAACACGAATGGGTGATTCCTCCACTCTTTTATGCCATTTTTATGTAGCATTTATCACTATTACGTGATAAATCGTATTACCCCTCTAATCGTAGTTGCCATATAATAAGAAAGATATAAAAAAAATATCCTACTCAGTATATAAAGTGTCAAAAGTTAGATTTAAAGTTAGATGTAAAGAATCTAATGAAAAGAAAATGCAAGCAGCTGTAGGATTAAACAGACACATTATTTGAACTATAATAACATATTGTTTCAATGACATATCGTCATAACTGCATTACAAATGTGATCCAAAAACTTAGCCTATTTTGTTCTAGTTGTCGATTCTAGAAGCATCAGACTATAATTACTATTTTATTTTATTTTTTTAATTTTACTGGAGTGGCTAAATTTCTATTACAAATTGTTGATGTTTATTTAGAAAGAAAAAATAAGAAGGAAAGAGGGACAGAGAAAGAGGTGAACTTTATTTAAAAAAATAATTCAATTTATTTCCCTTGGCAGATATTCTCAAATTAAATTGACTAAATTGATGTTCAAGGAACAGTCAAATCCGATTGGCTTCCCATTCCAATAACAAAATCCGAAAACATCTCTTATTACGTAGCTCGGTTTTCCGTTTAAGGTAGTTGATTTAATTTAAATGCTATGATGGGATCGACATTAAATGAAAAAAAGAGACTGATTCAGTAAACGTTAGCGAATCAAACTAAATTAGGATGTTTCTCCAGCAATGGGTATAACTCAGCTGGAAAGTATTATATTCTGTCTTATAATGATTGCCAAATGTCTGTAATGCTTAGTAAGAAATATATTCTATTCCCTTTGAGCTTTTATGACAAAAAAAATAAGACTTTCATGAATTAACAAAATAAAATGTAGTATCATATAACACAAATAAAATATAAATGTAGTGAGTAAAATAAATAAATATAGTACTCGTTGTGATTCGTTCTACGTGACAGGCACTACCTCCATATCATGATCAAAGAGCATTCATCAATAACCAGTATAATTTACCTGTTAGCATCCACACTAACTCGCATGGTCTACCTTTTAATGATTTAAACAGTGTACAGATTCTGTGACAGATTGCCCTTGATGGTAATAACATGACCCTTAGAGTCTCTGAAGAAGCACATATCTGGTTGCATAGGGTCACTAGTACAGCCTTACTAGTAGGGTAATATATAGTATATATTTTATTTATATATATATATATATATATAATATATATAATAATAATAATTAAATGAAACGGTCCAACAGACTTTTTAATAAAAACCAATTAAAAAAGATAGCACACAGATAGACACAGGAATAACTGACTTCTATATTTCCACCATCGTCGTCATCAGGAGGCGATGGTCGAAATATAGAAGTGAGTTATTCCTGTGTTTATCTGTGTGCTATCTTTTTTAATTGGTTTATATATATATATATACGACCTAAGACTAATGAATATATCTGCGCACTATAGTGCACGTCGTAACTAGCAGTTCCAGACCACGGGGCCTTCTACTGCTTGATTACTGTGCTACTATAACTTATTGGACGAATTCCAAGTCGTCTTGTTAGTCACAGTTTTAAATGTTTTTAGTGAGGGGTTGGAAAAATAGTCAGTGGATGAAGTAATTGCTCAGTGAGGTTGAGGAAGTTTGATGGCAGGATTGAGAGCTTGTACAAGGAGGTTTGGATAAGTAGGTAGTTTGTTGTTTTTATTGATAGTAAGTCGGGTAATGTAACTATCTATGGATTCTATTTTGAAATCTTGGTGAATATATAAATTTCGGGAATACCAAGGAGCCCTGGTTGTACGGCGGGCACACGTTGGTGCAGCTCTAAACCAGAAGAAGCATCCGTAAGTCATTACTGAACGAACGACCCCCTTATAGACAAGGTCCTTGACATAATCGAGTGAATTCCTTGATTTGAAAAGATAATACAGATTACAAATCAAGGAAGCATTTCAACATGACCAATTACATATTGCTCTCAGAACGGTCAAACAGAACGAAATAAGGTTTTTTTTTTGGAAAATTCATATTGTACAAACAATATTTATAAAGAGTACCCTATTAAAGATATTTTCATTATCCTCTTTATTAGAGAAGAATTAATTTAGAATTTATCTGCATTTACGTGAACATGATTGCATTAAAAAGAAGGTGTTGGATGACCCAGCGGGTCACGAGTAGTCTAGTCAGTTACATAGCTCTGAATAATCTTCTCAAGCAGCTTTCTCAAAGTTTAGAAAAGATGGTCGGTGGTTAGATTAGTATTGAATCTGGAAATATTTAAATCTGCTGTTTAAATAGAGTAGTCTACCCTTAATGGCATGGCAGACTGTTGAGGGGTAAAATTACGGCCAACTTGTAAAACACTTTTCCTATTTGCAGGACTATTATAGACAGAAAAACAATGGCCCAACAACGAGTATACCTGGCTACCTGCACTGAGGAAACATATTCAACGTTGTTGATGGTCCAAATGGAACTGCCCTTTTACAATATAATTATAGTATAGTTGTTCATTATACTAAAAAAAGATGGCCTTGTATTTCTTTCACTATGACACAATGCAAACAGTTCGATGAGTCGGTGGTCTAGAGGTGATATTCTATTGGCTGTTTACGATCTAATCAAATAATCTCTTTATGAGGTGGCACAAGTCAAGTGAAGTAGAGTTGAATTATTCATCATTGTTTTGTTCTAAAAAGAACCATTCGAGCAGTTAATTTTATATGTAAACCCGCTTCCACCGTCATGTCAATGTTATTAAAGGACTCTCACTTCCTCAGATTATCAATGTGTCGACACTCAACAATAGTTATTCTACCCTTTGATGCCTTTCGTCTATTGTTGATAGTTGTCCAGTTTCTGTAGTCATTTTAGACAATTTGAGAAGAGTTTCCTATCCTTTCTTCCGCTTCATGGCTTCATGCACATTAATTATCTTTAGTAAACCACTCCATAGCTCTTATGGTTGATCACATAATTTTGTAATCTAATTTCTCATAAAACATTAAAGCAAGTTCGTTATAAAACTGTTCATGATGGTACTAATCTATGTCCATGTAGGAATTGAACTAAGCTACTCTGCTATTAACTCTGCCCACTGGACTATAAATGTGAGTCTCTCCAAAGATAAGTAACCAGTATATACATATAAATACTTCTTGATATTTGTAAATTTTGGTAGGTAAATTTGCAATGACCATATTTTTGTTGACTGCCTAGAATTGAGTATTGCTCATCACTTATTTGGCAGTATTCGTGAAAGTAAGTTGGTTAGGCCCTTGCACTATACACTATAATCCAATGGTCTTGGGTTGACACTAATGAACTACAAACGTCTAAGTGACTCTGCCATCTATTCCAATACACGTGTTTTCAGACTTCATAGTTCTATATCAGGTTTTTAACAAACAGTGTTATATGTTTTTATTTGAAAGGAAATATAAAGAAAATAAATGAACAGAGTGAATGAAATGAATGAACAATTCTTTTATTGAGGGCTACAGCCCATAGTTTACATTACGGGGGTAGCCGTACAGTTGAGACTAAGTCTCTTCTACCGGGCTTTTTCCCTCTTAGACAATATTTGAAACCTTACAGACTAAAGTCAATTTGCTAATAATAATACTTATAATAATAATAATAATAATAATAAAAATTATTAATAATGGTGGATATTTTATAAGTTTTGATTGATTCTATCGACTAGTAAAGTTAAAACTAATTATATTAAATATAATAATAGGGATTATAATGAAATTATAATAATATTAAGGTTCACAACAATAGTAGAATAATAATAATAATAAAATAAATATAATGATGATAATAATAACAATAACAATAAATAATAATAACACTAGTATTAGTAAATAATAATAACTATAGTTTATTAATAGTTGTAAGTTGTAGCGAAAGCTGGTCACCGAGTGAGGAGTGAAATGAACAGTGTTCTAAGCAGCGATTTAAGGCATCAGAGTATATTAGGAGTAGAAGGTAGAGGGTGTAGTTAGTGGGGTAGGCGGGGAGGCAGTAAAGTTGACCTGGCTGACCGGTGACCTATAACATAGCAACAGTGTTGAAGTCCTAACTACCTGGCTAGGTTAAAATATAAGATGCTTTCTACAATAAGTAAGACATGGGAATGGAATGGAATGGAAAATTCTTTATTATGGGATTATTCCCAGTTTAAACATTTCAGGGGTAGCCGTACAGGGGACACTAAGTGTCACCCACCGGGCTTTTTCCCCTATTGTACAGTGAATGAAGACATGGGGAATCGGAGTGTTTCTTTATGTACAGGGTCTCCAGTATTTACAATCTTTTTTAAATAATATTGTATTTTGTTCATCATCAGGCATCTGTGTGTTATCTTTATTAGTTATGATTAATGCAATAACTAACGATTTCTGGGCTTCTCAGCTCTGATCATAATTGTTGAATTGACTACCAACAGAAAGAAAACCATCGCACGGGATGTAGTTGCATCCGAGGTATCCAATCACGGAGCCGTGTTCTGGACATCTTTCTTATTATTTTAAGATTATAGCATGAAAAATGGCAAGCAGTAATTACATTTCTACGTTTAGTAGGTTGTCTACAAACTTGCTTGATTGTTTTAAGGCTAATTCTTACGACTAGTATTTTCATAAACTGTAGTTTAGCAGTTGCATTTTAGCTTTTGAACGGTTGCACACAATCTCGGCCTGATCTAAACTGTCTGATTAAAACAGGTCTGTAGAATTTTTAAAAACAAAAACGGACGACTTGCGTATAAGACACTGTTTTGCTTGTCTGTTGCTTAGTCATTTCGTACTGTATACTCATTGACGTTCTCAATAATACCAGGGCTTTTTTTTACCGGCTAGTCTGAGGTGACTGCTTGTTGGTATGAGTTCTAATTTCTGTTATTAGATTGGATTTGGCTGCTGGAATATCAACTCGGAAGGTATTGTATTCGGAACAAATTTCTAATTTGGGGGAGATATTAGCCTCGTTTCAGTATTCGAGTACAGGACAGGAAGAATAAATGGTTTGCTACAAAATATATCCCAACAACTAAAGTCCCAGCAAAATATATCCCTACTACTAATGCCCATACAACTGAAGTCCCTATAACTAAAGTCCCTAGTACTAATGCTACTACAACTAAAGTCCTTACTACTAATATCACTACAACTAAAGTCTCTACTACTACTGTCACTACAACTAAAGTCCCTATTACTAATGTCACTACAACTAAAGTCCTTACTATTAATGTTATTATTACCAATTGTTGTCGTTTCGGCCTAACTATTTACTTTCAAACACAAAAAAATGTGCTGCGGCCAATACTTGTCAATATCATTCATCACTACGCAATATATTGAGAAAAAGTAGCATACATTCTAAATTTATTTTTAGTAAATATCCATTCTGAGAAGTAAATGTTTACATTTAAACAAATAACTAAGAATATATTTTAGAGTTCAACTTTCATCAAATGTTACTATCATTCTTTATACAAACATGAAACACATTTTTTTCTATTGAAATCTGTTAATTTTGGTTCTATAATACAATATCTCTTTAAAAACAAATTTTTGCACACTTGCTATAACATTGACATTTTCAGAAGGGCATAAACCTTGAAAATTATATGGAAATGTATACAGTATAATTTTATTCTTTTATACATTGAATTCAATATAAAGTATTGTTGTATAAGTGAAAGTTAATATTACATTAGTAAAAAAGTTTTATTTTATTGCTAGGTGAACGGTTTAATTTGTAATGAACGCTTATTTTTAATTTCATTCTAACAACATTTTCCTAAAAGTGATTGAAAAACTTTTTTTTTTTATTACTGAGTTGGTAATGCAGTATTTGGGTTGGTCGAATTTTTTGTGACAATGCGTCTATTGAACGTTTTGTATTTTTTCAAAGCTTTAGTTGTTGTTGAAAACCAAAGGGATGTAGAAGCAGGTAGAGCACTATTTCTGCATTATATATTTAATCCTCTATTAATCCATTCAATCAGAACCCATGACGCTCTTCAACCTCTAATGTATTTCAGTTGTTTTTCCATTATTTTACCACTTATTGCATTTTTACTTGCTGCAGTATAATTAAAAAAAAATAATGAGTAGGTTTGTTGCGATCGAAGATGGACAACGTCCGAAAGCGCTCCAACTCCATGATCATTTACGAGGTAAGACGATTTAACCTATTTCTAATAGAAAAAAATCGATCACGGAAATTCGACCGATTTAGATGTTTTGATGTTTTCGAAATCCATTTTTGACCTTCTTTTGATGATGACTCTGTGTTTGTTTGGGTGTCTGATTTGCCTTACAGGTCAGACCTTATACTCAATCTAATTCATATTTAACATTTAATAGCCCCTAAAGTGTTAATGTGAAGTATTTCTTTTAAGCAAACATTGCACTGCATCGTGCAAAAGTCCCTTTTTTAGTCACTAAACAGTAAAGACATTTTTTTCGCTTTATTAATACTTAAAGATTATTAATAATTTTTGAATTATTATGAAATTAACGGTAGGTTTAACTGAAAAAACGTCAAGTTTTAACAAAAACGGTTAGTTTTGCATTTTCTTATAAAATTGCTGACCTTGATTATACAAGTTTGTGGATACGATGCAGACCACACCCTTTGATGGTTCAAAATACATATAGCTGAACCAAAAATTAGCTCCTCATGACGGTATGAGCTTGATGCCTTTTCGGGTAAAATAACATGGGCAAAAAAGAGCATTACGGCGCATTTTGATAAACAATTTTTTTTATGTCTTTGACGCTTACTGCAGGAAAATAAACAATTTGAAATTAGCATGCTAGAAAAAAAAATCAAGAATTTTTAAATTTATAATTCTAAATAACCAAAATAAATTTGAATGTTCAAAACCTTTTGAATGTCTTACTTGGACTTAAAATATATCCCTACAAACAATGCACTATGAGCGAGAATTGTTCTTGTTAAATGTTTTGTTGTGGTCACTATAACTCATCATGACTGTCAACTGGAGTCATATCAAGTATTTCCGTACAATAGATGAAAATTACCTTTTTAATAAAACAGCTTCAATAAATTACTATTTCCAGATGCTAATATTCACACATCCTTCCCTACAGCACACTGACAATAAATGCTACCTTTTAATAATCAGCAATGCTTCTATTTCTCAGTACATTAATCTGTTCTTGCGTTTATAATAAATATTGCACGTTCTATATAAAAACCTGTTCACATATAATGATAATTCCATGCAACTGTCTGTGCTTTCAGTTTTTTTTCACATTTTATTCATAGTTTGATAGCATCAGTTTATATCATCATATGTTTCATAAAAACATATGTTTATATGATTGCGTCACATAATTATTCAAGTGACAAGCAGGAATTCTTGAGAACAGTACAATTGTTTATTATAAAACATTTTTCGCTAAAGATCCTTAATATTAATCATTACGTATAATAACTCACCATTTAGAATAAAATGTGGTGTAATATTTGCAGTTAATTAACCATGAATCTTCTATAGATCCTTCTCATATGTTTTATCTCAGAACACAACTTATAATCTTCTGAATTCATATTACTATCTCAGCAATAAATCCGGCATTTGCCACATTACTTCGCCAAACCGGAAAAGTTTAGGGTCATCCATTTTCTTTATTATTAGTTATTATTTATATATAGACCTCATAAACCCCCTCAAATGGAAGTTTATAGTTAACGGCGTAATCATTAACTATAATTAATTGCAATATTTTAATTTTGCAGTTAAAAAACCTATTATGGGAGGTTTCAGTTTGTTTTTCCATTATTTTACCACTTATAATGTTAGCGTTAGCGCTTTTGGACCCTCTGCGCTTCTGGAGGATGGTCTCCAGACTTCCTTCTCCTTACAGGGGGAAATCGGTGGTATTTTGTCCGATCCAGCAGAGCACCGCATACCGGAGTAAGGTACCATCCACAGGTAGCATCCACAGGTACCATCCACAGGTGTCAGCCACTCCCTGTGGATGACACCTATGGATGGTGGTACCTGTGGATGGTACCTGTAGATGGTACCTTTGGATGCTACCTGTGGATGGTACCTTTGGATGCTACCTGTGGATGACACCTATGGATGGCACCTGTGGATGGTACCTTTGGATGCTACCTGTGGATGGTACCTTTGGATGCTACCTGTGGATGACACCTATGGATGGCACCTGTGGATGGTACCTGTGGATTCCTCCTGTGGATGGGTCCTGTGGAGTATCGTGACGTCAGTCGTCGCGCGCTGGACTGGTCCATCATCGGTGACTCCTGGATTTTCGGAGGCAATAGTAAGCTACCCTTGAGTAATTTTTTTCCAAGTTTTTCTTTCCAAGCGTGTGCAACTTAGCGTATCGTTTTAAGCTTTTTCGGTGCTAGTGTCCGTCCTATCCACAAAACACCTATTTGTCCTTGATCCCATTTCTGTCCCACACTCCCCCTGACATTTTCCCACCATCGTCAGGCCTAGGGGCCAATCCCTTATCTTAATTTTTTCCCGGATTGACCTTTGGTCCCAACTTCTTTCGTGAATAACTCGGCTCCAGTTGGTGTTATCGAGGCAGGGAAAACGTCATTTTGTTTAGGAGGAAAAGGAGCATCCATCAAAATCTCGGAAGTCTCCGAGAGCTGAACAAAAATCGACTTCTACAACAAATGAGGAGAAACTGGCCAAACTCCCTAGGCCAAGTCTAGGAGAGGAGAAGGCGCGTAGTCCTACTAAGACCACTCACCCAAGTCCCAGGGGAGAAGATGGAAAGTTTATGAAGACGTCCATGCGCAAACCCTCGTCCGCTCCCTCAGATATTTTGAGGAGACAGTCAGTGGACAAAAAGGTCATAATATGCGTAAAAAGGAGCGGGAAAATATGCGTAAATCCGAGAGGGAGCAATGAGGCCATCGATAGTTCAAATGGAAGAAATCAGAGGTGCTTAGTTCTCCTGCAAAGGAATGTTTTATCTTCGGATAATTTAAAATTCCTCTATGACCTTATGATGACTCCAGAATCTAAGAAAAGAGGGCGCGTTAGTATGACCCAGATGGAGACTAAAAGTGGTAGACTTGTGTCCCCGGAATCGGAGGAGCCCATGGATGAGCCAAAGACGCAAGGAAAAGAAGAAGCTGCATGCGATAGGGACCCACTGACGCATGTGGTGGATTTCGATATGAATGTGGGCCGCATATATTGTAAGCTAGACCAAGCCATGGCTCTAATCTGTACGCTCAATAAGGGAATAGAAAAAATCCAGGATGATATCCCAGACAATATGGAGTCTCTCGCCGGTCTGAAAAGAGCGAGCCTTCAATTTGCCATCAGTATGGATGAAATTAGGCAATTTAAACTTTAATTATTTGCAGTTAATTAACCATGAATCTTCTATAGATCCTTCTCATATGTTTTATCTCAGAACACAACTTATAATCTTCTGAATTCATATTACTATCTCAGCAATATATCCGGCATTTGCCACATTACTTCGCCAAACCGGCAAATTTTAGGGTCATCCATTTTCTTTTTATTAGTTATTATTTATATATAGACCTCATAAACCCCCTCAAATGGAAGTTTATAGTTAACGGCGTAATCATTAACTATAATTAATTGCAATATATATATATAATATATATATACATATATATAAAGATTTCACATAAACACGTGAAATAACGAGTTGGGTTTTTGACTCTGACGAAGACCGCTTGTTACGGTTGGAAGATCTTGGTCTTGTTTTCCCATTTCATATTACGGTTTGATAATATATATCAAACGTTTCACAGTAAACCACAGACAAAGAACAAAGAAACGAACACACTTACTGTCTCAAATTTTCAGTTAAACTGTCATCAGGAGAGTTGAGATAGGGACACCAAGAAGCACACTTGCAAAGCGACGGTTGGAGAACAACAGTGCAAATGGTAACGTGTTGTTACACGTGTGCTAGGTATTTTATTGTAGTTGAAGCAATGATTGCAATATAACCATGATAAGACTTATCGAGCATTCTGATATCTTGTTTGTAGTAACTTTACCACGTTTAAGTGCCTTTCCAAGTGCTTTGATCATGCGAAGGGCTCGAGTACCCGGTTTTCATGGATAGGTAATAGATATTCCAATCTACTGCAAGGCCATAAACAATGAAAACTGTTAGATTTTGGTATATTAATTTCAGATCAAATTAATCTGCTCACTTTTTGTTCAAAACTATACAAGTTCTGTAGTAATATTTTTATAATGAAGTTCATATATTTCAAATGTTTACTATTAAAGAAAATTTAGAAATGGGTTTAAGGAATTACTTTAATGAGAATTGTAAGATAAATGTTGGAACTTACATACAAAGTAAATTAAGGCTGCTGTTACTTTGATGATAAGTTTATGAATATGAGTGTTATATTTTTACTTAATTAAAACAGTGATCTATAAATACATATAAGAACAGTATATGTGAAAATGTAAACTTTCTATCTAGCGAATTCATCGCAAGGCTGAGATGACGTATATTCAAAGAAAAACTGGTTTTTGAAAAGCAACGTAGTTTAATATTTATATGTCTATTAGGGTTGCCGTAACACGAGAGAGTAAACTTGACCCTCTCCTGCTTTTCCTCATTTCAAAACCGCACTATTTCAGACTGTTTGATGGCAACAGGGTAGCCTTTTCCTGAGTGTATTCTCACTGCATTTTCGACCAACGACCAACGACCAACAAAATTTTCCGTGCACAGATTCACGTTGGGGTCAGGTGGTTCTAAACCAGAGGCATACACCTGCTTGTCTGTTTGTACTACTTCAATTGTTCAGGTCAGTCGGTTAGGTCGGTATGTTAGTTTCTGTTCTGTCTATGGTGAGTATGTTTCGTGGTAGTATGGTCTTTGAGTCTAAAGTCGTCAGTTATTGTGAATTTGGTGGTCTGATTAGTCGGAGGAGAATTGGTTTCAGGGTATTTGAGGTAAAAGTGTTCTTACTAGCAGGTTAGAGTGTAAGGAAACTTTTCTGTCTTCATTGATAGTCAGACGGCTAATGTAAAGGACTGCATTTTGAGCCGCTTAACTCTTTTTTAGGATCTGTTCAAAGAGGTGAAGAGTGGCTAAAAGAATGTCGACTAAATGATTAGCTCTCCAGGCAGGCAGTGTAGTCGGAAGAACTAGAATGCTTCCAAATATAAAACCACTATATACTTTCCCATCAAATACAAATCTTTCACTATCTAAAATATTTCTATAATTAATAGTTTGAATTTATAAAACTATTTATGCTGTTACCGGTTAGTTAGTTTTCCGGTTAGAAAGTGAAGTTATCTTTCTGATCATCTGACCTTATGATTTCTGATCAGTCAGCCATAAAAATAAATGCCAGTTTAATTTATGTCAATTATGTTGCAAACTTTATAATGTAAGTTTTAGTAGAATCCTGGAAGATAATTTAAGTTGTACTTAACGTCACTTGATTGACGTCATACTTAAAAGATGACGTCATTGGAGTGACGTCTCCAATCCTTTAAAAAGAAGTAAAGACGCTACAAGTTTTTACTTTTCCTAATCAATGAATGTCTAAATAAAGAACTGCTAACAAATCTTCTGACGAAGTTTATTTCAAAAATAAGCTGGGGTTTTTAAAAGGAAAAAGCGTTACGGCTCTCAAAAAAGATTTAAACCTTATTATATTATATTTTTTTATCATTTGAAATCACCTTACGAACCAGTTTACGTGTACATCGTATACTAGAACTTTCTTGCACCAAATATACAAAACACAAACCCATAAACATAAACAACAAACACGCATAAACATATGATGTTTGAAAACAGCTGTTCGAAAGAGTTATTCAAAACATTAAAAAAAACTACTTCTCCACATAAGAAGTCAACGTTTAAAAAGCTCCTATAAAACTCACTCCTCGATGCTATTCCTATTGCCCTCTGTGTTGCTTTTAACATAATCTTTAGAAATCTTCACGATGTATCCAGCACTCTGGCCTAGAGACTATTCTTCAGCGTCCATTTCACTCATCACCTCATATTTTCCGTAATATTTTCCACCGTTCAAATCATGGATGGTATATGTCAGCAATAATGATCAATGATTCATTTGTTTTGTAATTTCATCTATATGATATGAATATGACTAAGGCTTATGAAATCGTTGTGGCATCTTAAGCATTAGTTGTTTCTTTCTGAATAAAAGGCATTATTCTTAAACGCAACAATCAAAGTATTAGCCACTTATAATTATCACAATCACTGGCAGTTTAAAGAGACAAAAAAAACCTGAAATAAACAATCAATAACTAATAATCTGGAGTGGTCTACACTAAACTTTACTATATTAAATTCGTTGATAATCAATTGCAACTTTGTTTTTTTTTATAATGTGACTAATCTGATAAAACACTTTAAAACTTGTAAATATTACATTTAATGGTTTTATATGTTTTATTGTAGCTATAAACATTTTTTTAGTTATAACAAATTTGAAATCGTTAATCTAGAGCAATCAGACGAGTTTTTATTATTCCGATCAAACTGAGTACCTGAAACTCATGTCAGGATGCCAAAAACTATGCGAATTAAAATCCTATGTATTTCTTGTCGCTACCAATGACAGAGTTAGAATTTTATAATTAATACACAACTAATATTAGCAACAATCAAAAAAAGTTGTATAATTTTTCGATATATAAATTGTTTGTTTTTACGTAAAAGTAGACATATATGGCCAACATTTAAAAAACTGAACAATTTCTGATAAAAAAGCACAATTCAATAAATTTTTAATATGTTTTGATGGAATTTTTTGAAGAATACATAAGGAGAATGGCTATGAAAAGGTTTTTTTTTGTGGTATGAAAATTTGATTTTAATGTGGAGTTATCAACCAGTTAATTAAATTAATAGTTCTTTATTTTTTACTAGAGGTGTTTTTAATGCTGTCGTTTTAGACCACTTCAATTGTTTTTCTCTCACTGATATTAAATGGAATTTATATTTAATTTGTAAAGTATAAATAATTGTAATCTGATTTTTTTTTATTATTAGAAATAAAATTAGAATCAGTATAAGTGACACGATTATAATGGAAGTGCTGAAACGAAACATTACCTAGCGACAATGATCAGGTATGATAGTGTGGCAGCCCTGATTATCAGCAGCCGACACTTACATAGCGACATCATCCAGGGCTACCAATACGTCAATCACAATTTTACCTTTCATTAAAGTCTTTTAGTTACTAGTTTTACACTTACTTACATTTCTAGAAGATTCTTTTATCATAATTATTTTTTATTATACTTAAAATAAAGGAGGAATAATATTTTAAAAAATACAATATTAAACTTCTTGGTATTTATGGTAGTATATAATGTCCCATGTGCCTTTAATATAAATTTATACATGGAAGAGGTTTATTAGTCTTTCATTTCTGGAAATACTGGTCCTGTTTTTGTATATCACACTACTGATACTTATAACATTAGTATAAATACAGCAGTAATATCATTTTTGAAAAGCCAAAGTGACATGGATTTTGTTCCCACAGCCAGCAGATCCCTTACATAGCTTATTATCTGACTATATGAATATTAATTATATTTATATGACTATTAACAAATTTCTTTTTAAGAATATTTTTAATTTTAAAAGTTGGATAATTTCATTAAAATTTTTAATGAAAGAATATTTTCAATTTTGAATTACGTTTTACTTTTTAGGTCTTTTATAAAATTATTATATTAGAAATTGTATGGCATGCTAGTGTTTTTTAACTAGTGTAGCCGTATAATTTCCTTAATTATTTCTCAAAATTAGATCTGTCAACTTAAGTAACTAGTCCTCGTCTGAATTTTATCATTTATCTAATCTAATTCTATCGTGTCCAGAAATGGACTTATATCTTTCTAATATATATATACTTTCTTTCTAATATATACTACCCAGTTTTATAAACTATAATTTCCAGTTATCTTTTGAGTCACACAGTGACTTTGTCACATTCACCTTAATCATTTTTCTAGATATTTTATAGAAATATTTAACTTTCATTTTTCACTTTCTCGTTTATACTAAAACAAATCAGTGGTCGATCAGTCTTCCTGGTCCAATTCAAACAAACAATACTAATATGGAATATAAAGCATAATATTCCAATATAAAATATTTTTTTTAGAAGATGAAGTAGGAATATTTGGAAAGTGTAACTACTGATTTTACATAACAACTGATATGAAATAACGGCACTCACTCAACGAAATCTTACGGCACTATTTTTTATGAGATAACAGGAATACATGCCTGAAATATTTATTTAATTTCATAAAACGGTAACAAAATTTCATGAAATATTAGAAACATTGACAAATATACGTTATACTCGTATTAATAGTACTAGTTTTTTTCCAAACATTCTTCTTTTAGAACATTTCAGCTCATAGAAATATTTCAAAATTTTTGAGAAAAGTTTGTTGTTTTTTATGCTATGGCTAAACATACTGTTCAATGTGTTTCTTGGTTTCTTCAATGAGTTGTTGTATTTCTAATCAATTTTGCTGGTGTCTGAAGAAGAAGAATTTGAAATTTTATGAATGAAATTTTTCACTAATGCTATATTTATGTTGCAGGTATACATTGCTTATCAGTAATGGAGAAGCTTGGCTGCTGGAGCTCTATGCTCAAAGACAGGTATGTTATTCGAGCAGGCTTCTTTACGATCAAAAGTAAGGTGTTATAGAAGCAAGCCTCTTTACGATCAAAAGTAGGGTGTTATAGAAGCAAGCCTCTTTACGATCAAAAGTAGGGTGTTATAGAAGCAAGCCTCTTTACGATCAAAAGTAGGGTGTTATAGAAGCAAGCCTCTTTACGATCAAAAGTAGGGTGTTATAGAGGCAAGCCTCTTTACGATCAAAAGTAGGGTGTTATAGAAGCAAGCCTCTTTACGATCAAAAGTAGGGTGTTATAGAAGCAAGCCTCTTTACGATCAAAAGTAAGGTGTTATAGAAGCAAGCCTCTTTACGATCAAAAGTAGGGTGTTATAGAAGCAAGCCTCTTTACGATCAAAAGTAGGGTGTTATAGAAGCAAGCCTCTTTACGATCAAAAGTAGGGTGTTATAGAAGCAAGCCTCTTTACGATCAAAAGTAAGGTGTTATAGAAGCAAGCCTCTTTACGATCAAAAGTAGGGTGTTATAGAAGCAACCTCTTTATGATCAAAAGTAGGTGTTATAGAAGCAAGCCTCTTTACGATCAAAAGTAGGGTGTTATAGAAGCAAGCCTCTTTACGATCAAAAGTAAGGTGTTATAGAAGCAAGCCTCTTTACGATCAAAAGTAGGGTGTTATAGAAGCAAGCCTCTTTACGATCAAAAGTAAGGTGTTATAGAAGCAAGCCTCTTTACGATCAAAAGTAGGGTGTTATAGAAGCAAGCCTCTTTACGATCAAAAGTAGGGTGTTATAGAAGCAAGCCTCTTTACGATCAAAAGTAAGGGTGTTTATAGAAGCAAGCCTCTTTACGATCAAAGAGTAAGGTGTTATAGAAGCAAGCCTCTTTACGATCAAAAGTAGGGTGTTATAGAAGCAAGCCTCTTTACGATCAAAAGTAGGGTGTTATAGAAGCAAGCCTCTTTACGATCAAAAGTAAGGTGTTATAGAAGCAAGCCTCTTTACGATCAAAAGTAGGGTGTTATAGAAGCAAGCCTCTTTACGATCAAAAGTAAGGTGTTATAGAAGCAAGCCTCTTTACGATCAAAAGTAAGGTGTTATAGAAGCAAGCCTCTTTACGATCAAAAGTAAGGTGTTATAGAAGCAAGCCTCTTTACGATCAAAAGTAAGGTGTTATAGAAGCAAGCCTCTTTACGATCAAAAGTAGGGTGTTATAGAATCAAGCCTCTTTACGATCAAAAGTAGGGTGTTATAGAAGCAAGCCTCTTTACGATCAAAAGTAAGGTGTTATAGAAGCAAGCCTCTTTACGATCAAAAGTAGGGTGTTATAGAAGCAAGCCTCTTTACGATCAAAAGTAAGGTGATTATAGAAGCAAGCCTCTTTACGATCAAAAGTAGGGTGTTATAGAAGCAAGCCTCTTTACGATCAAAAGTAGGGTGTTATAGAAGCAAGCCTCTTTACGATCAAAAGTAGGGTGTTATAGAAGCAAGCCTCTTTACGATCAAAAGTAAGGTGTTATAGAAGCAAGCCTCTTTACGATCAAAAGTAGGGTGTTATAGAAGCAAGCCTCTTTACGATCAAAAGTAAGGTGTTATAGAAGCAAGCCTCTTTACGATCAAAAGTAGGGTGTTATAGAAGCAAGCCTCTTTACGATCAAAAGTAGGGTGTTATAGAAGCAAGCCTCTTTACGATCAAAAGTAGGGTGTTATAGAAGCAAGCCTCTTTACGATCAAAAGTAGGGTGTTATAGAAGCAAGCCTCTTTATGATCAAAAGTAAGGTGTTATAGAAGCTAGCCTCTTTACGATCAAAAGTAGGGTGTTATAGAAGCAAGCCTCTTTACGATCAAAAGTAGGGTGTTATAGAAGCAAGCCTCTTTACGATCAAAAGTAGGGTGTTATAGAAGCAAGCCTCTTTACGATCAAAAGTAGGGTGTTATAGAAGCAAGCCTCTTTTATTTAGAGTATAAGCCATTTTAGTAATGGCTTTTAAGGGGTCAATTTTACATTAGGAGTCCCAAAATTTCTAATTCAACTGTATTTAAAGTACGCATCATTAACGCTAAGTGACGTTGTACAGGCTCAGACGGCTTAACATCCTCTCCGAGATGCGTACACCATGATGTACCTAGACTAGGCTTATCGGCCGTAACACTATGAGTGTTATCATCGTTATCGTTCAGTTATCAACGACCAACGAGAATTTCCGTTCATTGATGCACGTTGGGGTCAGGTGGTTCCAAGCCAGAGGCTTTCACCTGATTCTCTGTTTGTACTACTTTAATTGTTCAGGTCTGTCGGTTAGGTGGGTATGTTAGTTTCTGCCGTGTCTATGGTGAGTATGTTTCGTGGTCGTATGGTCTTTGAGTTCAAAGTCATCAGTTATCGTATATTTGGTGATCTGATTAAGTCGAAGGAGGATTGGTTTCAGGGAATTTGAGATAAAAGTGTTCTTACTAGCACGTTACAGTGTTCGGGAAGTTTCTGTCTTCATTGATAGTCAGACGCCTAATGTATGTTTTTATTGATTTCATCCTTAGATCATGCTGGATATCAACATTTCTTGCATAAAAAGGAGAATTGGACAATCTGGAGTCGTTTTTAACAGTGTTAAATGAAGTTAATTCTTTTTATGTGCAGGCCTGTAACAACTTTATAGATCAAAGTATTCGAAGGGGATCTTGAGGAGGCTAGAGCATAATAGTGGATTACACATTAGGACCAAAAATGATTTCTGGAAGCGTCATCAGAAGATAATCAGTGGATTAGATTAGAAGGCTAGGTGGCGACTGAAAGCCCACCAACCCATGATTGATCTGACCCATCAGATCAATCAGTTCAGCTGCAATCGACAAGGGGTGAACACAAGCTTATGGAAGGAAGAAAAATATATGATGTCCAAATAAAGAATCGCACAAACAAAGAAATAATAATAATTGCAGATAGCATTCGATAGTACGAGTGGAAAACAGTAGTAATAAAGTAAATTAGTAACATAACGGAAATATTAGTTACTGAAAAAAGAGTAAATTAATTAATTACAAAAAATTAAATATTCAAAATATTATATTTTAAAAAATAACAATCAGGAATAAAAAGTTATCCCGGAGCTGATGTTGCATCAAGGAGGTTAATGGTTGCTTCATCTGAAGTTCTTACTAACCTGAGTGTTTAGATCAGGGATCTAATGAAGCGTTTGAACATATAACTGCTATAAAATTGAGCTCGTGAGAGCTTCTGTGTTGACTGATAGAAGTATTATGTCAGTTTACACGAAGTATCAGCTTAGTAAAAGCTGATATAAAAACACGAAAATATAAAATAAATAACATAAAATTATAATCATATACATGTTAATGAAAAATATAAAAAGCCGATATAAAGCGATGTAAAAACATTACACATTTTTGTACCATGTGCAATCCATTCTTTCAAACGTCACTGTTTATCATATCAATTTATGTTTCCTAAAGAGCCCACTTCTCTTAATAAGTCCAAGTCTATTTCACCAATCCAACACCACCTCTTTCTGCCTCATACCTACTTGATATGCTTGCTTCTTGTTCACAAAGTCTTTAGTGACAATTTTCATGATACCCTGACGGCTCTCGACAGTAGATGCATTAGCATAAGACGTGACAGCTCCGTAATGTGTCACTTGATGTCTAATATCGAAATTCTTCTTTACCTAAACCTTTCCCTTCTGAATCCACTGTTTTGTCCCAAAGTAATTTAGTTCCTTGCTATAAGTATAGTACTTCTTGCCAGTTTGCTGTTATAATATTCTTAAACCCTATATGATGTTTGATTCACTTCTTCTCAGAAGACTTTTAAGCTGCAGTTACCTGACTGAAGGACTCTCACTCTGTAACACTTCTTACAATCCATTGTTCATAGTCAACAATCTATTTTAATGGCACTTAAATTTTATTTAACTCCTTCAATTTTCTATATGTCTACTACGTTTTGTCATTCTGTTATCACATAGGCGCAAACCCTCTGTAGCAAGACTCGACACTTACCACGATTGACACTCGATTGCCTAAGGAAGTCATTTTGAATGTTCTTCAATTTCAATTAGAATAAAATTGTGAAAACAATGACACACCTTCTTAGAATTTTCCATGTGAAGTAATTTTTTTATTGTTAACACTTACTAATAACTTGTTTTATAACTGTATATAATATGAAAAATTCTAAGGTAGTGCTATCAGTTATTATGTGGTATTTACTCTACAATGAACATAAAAAATAATAAAAATTAACTATAAACAAATTTCTTTACGCATTAGTTTTTCATATACAATGTAGTCATTTTGACTGCCTTGGGGCAATATAGATATATCATAATTTTCAGTCTTTCTGGTGTTTATATTTCAAATTGTGCAATATATCGACTGGAATAGTGGTTTTTTGTGCTTTTTTGTTTTTTTTATTCCGATAAAACTTTTTTCTTTTAAAGAATGTATATAAAAGTATATAGCAAATTTTATCATATGAAAAACGATCAATATTAATGAATGAGTTATGATTAAACTCATACTAAAATAAAAGAACGCACTCGGAATCACGAATTTGAGGTAAATCAGAAAACAAGATTGAGGTTGTATATGGTTCTTTTAGTTTGCTTATCTCGTGTTTGCTTGTAAACATATACATGTAAATACAAGCTAAAGAATATTAATAATTAACAACTGGGCTTTGATAAGATATTTCTTTTTTAAAACATTTGAGTTACAAATGAATATACCGGTTTTTATTTCTTAAAGTTTTGACTTTTCCAACAAGTTGAAAAGGAAGACAAGGTCCAAGAGATTATTAGAGGGGTTGCAATAAATTAGAAAGTTAATTAAGGGCTGTCGGGGGGGTGTAACTCAAGGTGTGTTCAATAGAAACCCCTCCTAAAGCCCTCTGCTTTTATTGGCTATAAGCAGGACTGGACCATTTTTCTTTCCCTTACCGACTTTAACCTACAATAAAAGGATTAAATGAAGCCGTAGAAGGGTGTAGTATGTAGTCTGAGAAACTGCTTTCCCCAACCAGTCAAGAAATTTTGTTTTATGGCATACTTATGCTGTGTAGCATTAGTAGGCTTAATAGATAGAAATCCAGCTATTCCATTCATGGTTTTTATTCTGCTATCAAGAAAACTAGATTTAAGAATATTATTACTCTCTTTTTAAGAAAATAAGACACTGTCTTAATTTATTTTTAAGTCCGTTAAAATCCGTGCTAGGGCTTATTCTCGGGAGAGGACTTCAAGTACAATAAGTAGATTTACATATTTTTGTTTAACATTTATTTTTATTCAGAAATTTAAATTTATTCAATTATTGTCATGTCATCTTCTGAAACATCGTCGTAAATTATCAAAATTTTGAATTGCGTTCTGATTTTTGTCTAAATCTATTACCTGTAGAATCATTGATCTGAATCTCTCATGTCTTGCAATATAGCTGCAGTATATTAATACAAGAAGTATTAATATACTTCTTGTCTAAGTAGCCTCCTTGAAACAAACTTAAGAGGTAAACAAGCAATTTTTTGGAAATTTTTCTCCAAAGAATTCTCTGAAATATTACAACAGCTAGAGACCTACTATATTCAACAGCAATTTTTTTAACGAATTATATTTTTCACATTATCTTAACTACGGCCTATTTTTCGGGAAGGGCTTATAGTCCAAAAAATCACGCATTCAAAAAATAACGTCCCGAAAATCACGCTAGGACTTATTTTCAGGGGATGTCTTATTTTTAGAAAAAGACTGTAGTACTTATCCTGATGAGGAAGTTGTTGAAGCAATAGCCAGTAGAAATGAATTTCATTCTTAGCCTGATGATTTTTTCTATATTTGATGTTTCAGCCATTTGAATCAATCTTTACACGAAATGCTGCTAATCAAGTATGAACAATTGATTTCAGTATGCAATTTTAGTAGAGCTAATTAACTAGCTTATTTTTAGAGGCTTTCTCTATTTTAGTTCAGTCGATTAGTTTTTATTCGTTTTCCAATTGTTTTTTCTTTATTCAAAAGTTTTCAAAAGCTCAATGTTGTGTTTTATTAATACATGATCATTGCATTCATATTCATTCATAATTTATGTACGGCATTCATATTGATATTTGTGCATGTTACATGTCAAGTAACCAATCGAAAGCATACTATGCTTGTGCTCACAATATCCACTATTAAACTTTCATAGGAGTTAATGAAGTTCGATCGGCGTCAAAGTAGATGTTGGGGATTTCAGCAAAATACCATTATTTAAAGGAACATCCACAAAGTATAGGCATTTTTTGAACGGATAAATTATGTAGGTAGTGTACTTACAAGAAAACCCGCACTTTTTATTCTTTCCATTGTAAAGTTTTGCCTACAGAAAGAATAAAATTCCTGTAGGTAAAAATTTTAATGAACCTACAAAAACAATCCAAAAGGAACCTGACAAATTGTTCCTAAAAAAGGCGGTGAATAACGTAGAGTAAATTTACTCAGGAAATATTTAAGAATTTAATTTGGCGTATATAATTAAGCATTCTCCTATCAAGTGCGACTTATATAAGTAGGATAATATATAAGGCTCTTGCTGAACACGCACTACGTGCAAAGTTGATGGACGCTAGTACAGCGATTCACAAAGTATCAAGTATTATTGTTATATAATGTTTAAAGTGATTGTTTCAAATTAAATAATCCTACTTAAAGCGTTACCTTTATTTCATGTTGCAAAAATTTAGCTATTTTTTTCTGTAGTTTACAAAAATTACTGTTTTACAACTGTCATTGGTGTTAATAGGAGACTGAAAAGTGATTATCACAAACAATAAGGCAATTTAATTTTATCTATACGATCAAAATAAAAAACAGCACATCAGTTAACAGGAAGAACCATTCTTTTTTTTATTTTAAAATACTGTTTTATAGACTGCATGGATTAAACTTTCAAATAGTTCCATTTTATATTTACTGCATTCTTTACAGTACAGTGACAATCTTGGAATATTCTGAAAACTACTCAAATATTAAAAGAATGCAGTATAGACAGGCTGGTACATTAAATTTATGATGAATTATTATAAGAAAAATAAGTAAATACAGAAATTTAGCTGTTTTGGCTAGTAGGCACTGGTTTGTCTGGTGTTTATTTGTGTCATGCATCAAAATGAATGTCCCCAGTTTTTCAGTAGGCAGGCAATGTTCCTGGTAACAGTTTGCCCTCTTTCTTTTTGTTCGTCTGTTTTTAACTCTCTAGCTCTTACATCTGTTAAATTGCCAGCTCCTAAAAAAGCCATATATCGTGAATAAACACTGACTGTAGTAAGGAGAATTCTACTGTCGCAAATGTCTGCTCCTGTGACATTTGATAGTCATATCTTAAAGTAAATGGTTTGGAAAAGCATTGTCGCTAAGGTGAATGATAAGTTAGGTCAATTGGTTGCAGGTTTAGTCTGGCAATTAGGAGACGTCTGCCAATTATTGAGGCTCTAGCCAACAAAGCCTCTACTAAATATTGGTGATGGCCACCATTGCCATATTTGCGTTCCTGGGCGGCTTATTCTGATTAAGAATGTTACAAAGCAGCATTCCAGTTAAGCTAGGATTTAAATCAATTTACATGGCGATACCAGTGATTTAAAAAAAAATGGAGATATTTTATCAGTACTTCTAGGATTCAGCAGGTCTTCTGTCAAAACATTGTCTGAGTTATAAAAGGTATCATCAGACTTCATTGTTAAAAAAATTACCCTGTTCCTTCAATCTTCCTCAAAAGCATTTTTCATACACCACTCACTAGAGTATGGTCAGCGAATAAAACTGGAGTTTTTTTCAGCGAAGTAGGACATTCACAATGACTATCAGAAGAGCGCATCAATGCCAGTGACGTCACACAACACTATTTACAATATGAGGGAGTTATAGTAGACACAGTAAATCAGCAACACAGAACATGCATTAACAAATAGAAAGTAAAAATCATGAAGAGGGAATTATTTATAAGTGAAGCATCGCGTGAGATGTCAAACGGGAGATGTCAATGAGCAAGTCTAGTAGCTGTATAACTTAACATACTGTAAAGTATAACTTAACATAGCTTAAGTATATTATAATTTTACTGTCCATAGTGATATCATCTGATATACAGGTAGCTCGATTGTTGAGAGAGTGCTCAACAAACTGTGTTGCTTGTTACATATTCCCGTTTTTCATTAGTTTTTGAAATAATATTCTCTGTCACTTATGCTAAGGCGGGGATGGGGAACCATTCTTGGAGTAAAGACTATTTTAACACCGCCCACTTCTTCAAAACGCCATAATGAATGGATAAGCAAATTCTTGTATAATAGTAAAATAGTAAAATCCTGAAATATATCATTGTGTTATTCGATCAGTGCATCTAAAAATGTTTTGCAGCTTTCAAAAGATTCAACAGTGTTTCATTTATTACTTTTGTTAACTCAGAAAAATTATTTCCTAAAAGCTTAGACTTTTCAAGTAATAATTGATGAAAGTTTTCTTCCTATATGCCAGATTTATTTCGCCTTTATTACCAGAATTGTAATTCTTTATATTTTGAAACATTTTTCTTAATAAATTTTTAGTTCAAAAGGCCACACGTGGTCTTAAGGCCGCAGGTTCCCCACGCCTTGACTAAGGCATACTCCCTTGCACGAATAGATCTCACTAGTATTGATGATACTGAGCTCGTTGTTCAAATCTCAACATCTAGTTTTTTTTTTGTCGCTGTGCAGCTGTACGTAAGGTATCATCTAGCGTTGTTCTCCTCCATCATCTAACTTCTGCGACTCATCTTGTACTCTGCGACTCTCCCAAGTTATTGTTCGCCCCACACTTCACTTACCCTCAGATTCACGTACTCCTATCGTTGTTCTCTCCCATAACACCTAACCAATGTCGCTTGCACTCTGCGACGCTCCCAAGCATTATTTGTCCTACTCTTCACTTAATCTCAGATTAACGTACTCTTATCGTTGTTCCCTCCCATGTCTCCTCACCACAGTCGCTTGCACTCTGCGACTCTCCTAAGGATTGTTTGTTCTACTCTGCACTTAATCTCAGATTAACGTACTCTTATCGTTGTTCCCTCCCATGTCTCCTCACCACAGTCGCTTGCACTCTGCGACTCTCCTAAGGATTGTTTGTTCTACTCTGCACTTAATCTCAGATTAACGTACTCTTATTGTTGTTCCCTCCCATGTCTCCTCACCACAGTCGCTTGCACTCTGCGACTCTCCTGAGGATTGTTTGTTCTACTCTGCACTTAATCTCAGATTAACGTACTCTTATCGTTGTTCCTCCCATGTCTCCTCACCACAGTCGCTTGCACTCTGCGACTCTCCTGAGGATTGTTTGTTCTACTCTGCACTTAATCTCAGATTAACGTACTCTTATCGTTGTTCCCTCCCATGTCTCCTCACCACAGTCGCTTGCACTCTGCGACTCTCCTGAGGATTGTTTGTCCTACTCTTCACGTAATCTCAGATTCACGTATTCTTATTGTTGTTTTCTTCCATATCTCCCATCTACAGTCGCTTCCACTCTGCGGCTTTAGAATTATTGTTCGTCCCACTTTTCACTTTCCCTCAAATTCACGTATTCCTATCGTTGTTCCCTCCCATGTCTCCTCGCACGAGTCACTTCACCTACCTGTTTATCCTTAGGATTGCAGGTAGGATTCTTCTCATTTTCATAGTATAAACTAAGGTACTATATATTAAATTAAATGAATTGGAGTAAATTCTATATTATATGTACTTTTATATGTACTCTTAATTTAATAATATAAATTATAATTATATAATATAATTATAATATAATATAATTATAAATTATTATATAATAATTATAGTTAATATTATAAATTATAATAATATTATTATATGTACTCTTTAATACTATGTTCATGCTATTAAATGAAGGAAAACACGTATCATATAAATTTATGTAGAACTAAAGTAATTTTTTTTAGAAATTCAAATTTAAATCGAGCTTTCAAAGAACATTTTGCTTTTATTTAAAATGCCTACAGAACAGGTTCAAATAAAACGCTTGCATCATGAACATAAAAAGCACAAAATGTGTTCTCGGGTTGCTGAATGTTTCGCTTCAGCGCATTAATGTAATGCTTTTTTCACTAGAAGGTATTTTATATTGTTAATCCTCTGCTAATATAAATTTCCTAGCCTTTACCTTTTAAAAAATTCTTATTCCTTCAAATAATTGCATATATTATTTAATGATAACAATTAAATTAGCACTTACTTCTTGTTCTTTATGTTTACATTTTGTTTTAAACATTGTTTACTGTAAATTGTATGTGTGCAATTTATTTCCCCTCTTCTGTAAAAATAAAGAGGTTTTTATAGAAACCGAAACGTCTGAGTGATTTTAACTGAGCTAATTTACTTGTATTCTGTTAGATGCCTCATCAGATGTTTAATTTTTGTACATATACAGGGATGAAGGTTCGAACAACATGGTACACACTGTTTAAAATATTTTAAAAAGAAATAAAAAAAATAAGGAATCATGCTACTTTTCAACTATGCTTTACGAATTTATTTTAGATTTTTAAACAAAAAAAGTTTTTCTTTATTAAAATTTATTAAAATTAATTTTCTTTCATTAAAGAATAAAACTTTTTATTCACAAAATAGGGAAAACAATGATTAAAACGAATTATTACTGTTAGAAACATTTCGGAAATTCTGCAAAACATTTCAATAGTCAACTGGTAGGTTGATTTATCCAAATCTTTACTTTTCAAAGAACTATTTACCTGAGAAACGGTATTAAACAGTTCCGAGAAAAAGACGCACTCACGACTGTTTACAAGTCCTGCCAATTATTATTTGTTTTCTTTTTAATTTTTTTCTCTTGATCTGATTTGATTTTGTGAAGCTTGATGATAATGTTTTAGTTGATATCCTTTAATGTTTTTAGTTCAGTTTTAGATGTTTTACTGTTTCGTAATTAGCTTTCTTATATGATCGCCGTAATACAGTGAAACAATTGCCCTAGGTGTTTTTATTTAATTTATTATTTACTTTAAGGGAATATCCTCTACTTGTGTGAGAATAAAATACACTCAGTGTTGTTTGTGTTTATTTAAGACAAAACCACCACACTTAGAAGTGTTTGGTTAGAACTCATTTATTGTATTACTTGAAACCATTCGATATCTTATACTTCTACTAGCTCAGTTAATAGTTTTCCTTTCACTGAATCATTCTAACAAATCAATGTAGTAATAAAGAACATTAATTTTATTGTACAAGATAAGAATTGAAGCTAAATTATTTAAAAATTATTCCTTATCAAGCATATGGTTTCAAATGAACAAAATTCAAAGAAAAACGTTAAAATATTAATGAATTAATATATATTTATTATTGCTTTAGGCAACAGGTAATAATCCCTTAAAATAACGCATAATTTATGTTTGCGATGGAACTTCTTCAACTATTTTCTTTCCAGTAGTTTAACTATGTTCGAATTTAAAATACTTTTATATTATTTGAGTTTTGACTTTATATAAAACAACCTAAATTGAAGGGTAAGTAGTGATGCATTTTAGCGGTTTTGGTAATCAATGGCTCTCTATAATCTAAACGTAATGCCGTGTATAGCAGTTTTAGTTCGCTTTTTTCGGCTCTCCCAAGATCTAAGCAATCAATACTCGATATATTTAGTCTTTTATTATAATAGCACAAGGAGAGAAAGTTAAATATTTTATTTAACAAAACTTAACTTAAAGTACGGTCGAAATATTGAAAAATGAGTCTTTGTTATGTTTCTGTCTATGTGTCTCAGTTTATTTTGAGGATCCGTCCTTCCGGACCGTTTCCGTTTATATATAAAAAGATTTCACATAAACGCGTAAAATAACAATCAACGATCAAACCACAATAACAAATTAGAAAACAAGACTAAGATCTTTCAACCGTAACAAGCGGCCTTCGTCAGAGTCAAAAACCCAACTGACTCTGTTGGGTTTTTGACTCTGACGAAGACCGCTTGTTACGGTTGAAAGATCTTAGTCTTGTTTTCCCATTTCTTATTGTGGTTTGATCGTTTATCATGGTATATATATATATATATATATATATATATATATATATATGATCAAACCACAATATGATTAACAATCATTGATTGTTATTTCACGTGTTTATTTTGATATCTTTATATATATATAAAGATATTAGGCTTGAAAACAAACTGAATACACTTTATAAAACATAAATCTATCATACCACAAGAATTTTCTCCTTTACTCTGCCAGGCAGATGGTTTTGAGCCTGTACGAGGTTCAGGTAGTTGTTGAAAATCCCTTGTCTAAAAACACTTGAGCAGGGTAAGATTTACGACTCCCAATGTAGAATGTTCATTGCATTGTGTCACAAAGGGCCAATGTTCAGTCTGTTTTCTCGTGGGAAGGCCTCTACGACCAAACCTAATACAGAATTTAAAATGTCTAGCCCAACTAAAACAGAGGGTTAAAGCCAGTCACTCTTGATTTACGCAGCACTAAAGTACATCTCTCATGTGTCAATATCACCAAAAACAATAACATTGGGCAGCGCAACAAATCAAATGATAGTTATAGCAGTTAAGATAAAAAATAATTTTGTTAAATTTACAAAGAAACTTCAGCGAACGTCGTTAATATTTTTTGAAATGATGTCTGTATTATGGATTATTTAAACAAATTTTTTTATTAAAACCCATTCATGGATAAATGGAGTTTCAGAAGTTCTCAAAAACGTTACACTTCTAAAGTTAAAAGCTTATATTCTTTTAACTATACCTAATTTACTGCAGGGCTGTGGAGTCGGAGTCATGAACGAGAAACTATTTCCACTTGACATCGTGATGCCATAATTTTATAAACAATGACATTATCATAAAGCTCCTCAGTTATTAGTCTTGTTACATTATATAAGCGCGGTGTATCATTACATAAATACGACAGAAACTTCCTTTTTGAGTTCCAACTTATGTTGGATAAATTCAGACAACTCAAGTGAGTCAAGAAATTCTTGAGTAAAATGTGTGGGTTCTGTTCCTCACAAACACACAAGAGTTGTTCGACAGATATTATTTAATTTAACCTCGAAATTATTTAATGGACCTATCATTAATTTCTCTGTGTGTCTATTTAAATGTAGCTTATATAGAATTTTCTCTGAACAGTCTTTGTGGGTTGGCGAATAAAGAGTAAATGTATTCAATACACTGATCAACATTATGTGCACGGAAAAACATGTCTTTGGACAGTAATAATCTGTTTATTTTCATTCTTTTCAACTCTGTCTTCACCAATATTTATCAGAAATTTAAAGTATTCCTCATCTTCTTCTTGAACTCTCATATTGTTAGTTAAATGTAATTTAATAAATTTGTGCCACAAGTAAGACTAATACAAACATTATAGATATCAGCATCAGTTCCTCTCATCACACAGTCATCTGTGTTTTAATAATAAAAAGATGAGCTGGAGTCGGAGTCGGCAATAAGAGGTCCGACTGCACAGCCCTGATTTACGGTAACAAATTAATAAGTCAGCATTAGTACACAGCTTGACTACACTATAGGAGCTATTTTCGAGGTAGCATTAAATGAATTATTCAAAAAGTGTGGCATGTAGCGAGTTCAAAACTTTTAGATGCATACCTTCTTCATGGCATTTGTAATCAGCAATGAGTTTTCAAATTCTGTCATTTTTCAAATTTGTTTAATATTCAACTCTAAATATTTTAGCTTAATTAGTTTATAATATCTTTTAAACTCTATAACTTTTCTCTGGCATAAACACGATATAAAAGTCAGCCACATAGAACCTTTCAAGACACAATGACACCGATTTGGTTTAGTAGCAGCGTACACACAGGTTATCTTTCCATTAAACTGCGACAAAAAAGATACGGCTTTTTAATGATATATGAATTGAATTAAAAATTCTATTTCACACCACTGCAAGAAGAAAATAATGCGTTTCATGCTTAGATTTTTTTTTATTTTAACATTCAAGGGAACAACAAGACTTAAAGATCATAAAGCTTAGAAACACTGGGTAAACCTGACGGCTTTGATACCTTGAAAGTTGTTTTCTTGTCTAATCAGTGTGAGGGGCGGGAAGAATACCTTTTCTCTTATCACGTGGATTTTGACAGATGTTGATACGAACATGATAAGCGGTAACAACACTGTCAATGAAGGACTGCACATATGTGACTAACTCTTTTAAATGAATATTCACATCAGAATCATCTAAATAGTACTTCTTTTAATTTTATGCAATTCTCTCAATTACAATATTTCTAGTAGCCACTACGAGGCTAAGTAAATATAGAACCAGGTAACAACCAACAAATAGATTCTTTTACTAGCCCAAAAATACAGTACAAACATTTGGCTAAACACAAATTTTTATCAGTGCTCATAAACGATATGAGTTACCTTACATCCTAGTGGCTGGAATCAATTGATTTGTGAACTCTTTGAGCAACGGTGCGAGATATTTTCTTTACACATCTGATAAAAGAAATCTATGGTTGAGTGAGATGTGAAGACTGGATTTCCAGTCTTGGGCAGAGATCTGCTAGAACCACTTTCTGCTTTGCATGTAACTCGTCCACAAAAATTCGTATCAGTATCAGCTTGACTCTGACAGAGGCTGGTTATTAAGATTGACAAATCTTAGTTTTCTTCTGAATTTTTACTATCCATTCTTACGCTGGAATTTCTTATTTCTTAGTCTTAGATTCTTTGTTATTTTTTCTTATCTACAACATATTTCTTCAATTCGTAGTATTAACTCACATTGGGAATGTAATATAAACTTCTAAATAGAAATGTTTTGTAAAACGTTTCAATCATACAGGTTTTTTCTTCAGATAACGTCTTGAAGAAAATATTAAACTTTTCTAAAGATCTTTAACTTTCTCGAACAAATACTAAAACTCCTGTTCTCCTTAAAAGAGGAGAGTATATTTTGGATGTAACAAAAATACGTTCCTCTGTTAAGTTTTTATTATCCGATACAATAGTTAGTTTGTGATTCTTTAATTATTTATATCATTTATCTATAGTTTTAAGACAGTTAATTGTATGAGCTCTCTGAATACTTTCCTTAAAGGAAAACAGTCCGTGTTCGAAACGCGTTCTTTGTATGAATCTCGCATAATATTGTATAAAGCGAATGAACTTTCTTTTGATTAATCTTGGACATGCGTCCATTCCTTCGTATTTGATCGTTTAGTCATTGCAGTTGATACATCTTTATATAATACATAATAATATTTACATAATAATACAATATTAATATTTAGATTTCTTTCCAACACTTCTTTTAGTATAATTATAAAATATAAACTACATAGAAGCCATATTCTCTTATATCATTATGACAGTACTATTTTCATAATAAAAAAAAAGTAATAGATAGAGTATTTGGTTAAATGAGTAGGCCATGAAATCGATTTAAAGAGAGATTAAAAGAGGATTACATGGAAATGTCCTGAAAAAATATTCAATCGAAATGCTATTAACAGGAAATTATTCTTATCCTTTCGAAAGCGGATGTAGCTAGTACATGTTACCTTAATATAGTGTAGAAACTGGACTTCAAATACTTTTTAAGCAATAAAACATAGTTATCTTAAATATAAACCTATAATAAATAGTGCTTAATATTAATTATTTATTTAGTAAATTAATTAATGTCATAAAGGATATAGCTAGGATGAAAATGTTAGTTATCTAAAATATATGTAAGGCAGGAATTACAAGGCTGACACGTGCACGCTAATGTTCTTTAAGTTGTCAGACTTGAGGCATGCTTACTACGGAGACTGCATCCTTAGTCATTACGAATATTCTCTTCTAAGGAGCATATCGAATTTACTCTTGTTTTCACATTTTGTTGTAAAATATATCACACTATGGATACATTGTCTACTGACTTGCTGTTCAGTTGAGGTTTCTGGTCTCATTCATCTCGACTAGCAGCTTTTATTCGTATTTAGTTACTTCTTAATTTCTAAAAACATTTTCTCCATTCGAAAAAACAAGTAGTACGGTGTAATGTGATTTGATAAGATGTATAAAAGAGTTTTTGGTTTGGTTTTAGAAATTGAATTTAAATTTAATTTGTATTACTTTAATGCATACAATGTTTTAAAAGAATTGATATTGTGCAATGGTCTTGAAAGCATTGATCGTCAATAATAAATATATCATTCTACTTGTGATGTCCAGCGCACGTCTCTGTAAAACCAGATGTCAAGTACTTTTGAAACACTATCTTAGAATAAGTGACTTACTCGAGTAGTAACTTCACTTAATATCTGAAATAGCAGCATTTGAAATGTTATCGGCCGAACGTATAAAGGGCCAAACTGTACGCCAAAATATTTGGTCTTAAAGGTTCTTGAATCTTCAACACAACTTGTATTCATGTTTGGGAGAGATGACTACATAAATGGTTAGATTACCAGTCAGTAGAATCAAAGCAATTTCGGTAGGACGGTAACATTTTGCCCTTTCTGGTGTTAAGACCAGAAAAATAAAGGATATATTTTTTACTCCAAAGGTGATGTTTGTTTAGCTACATGTTCAGACTTATTATACCGTCTCTGAAATAGAATCTATGACTGCATAGCATACCAATCTAAAATATCGTGCACACAAAATTACGTGCTACTCAAAACACCTTTATGAAATATGCATACTAAAGGAAAACGAATCAATGAAATACATATTTCATTGACACTGACAGTGATAGAGTCATCATGAATGAAATCCTATCGATACGCGTCGTGTAGAATGTTGCTCCTAGCCTTAACTCCTTTTTGAACTAGTCCATCTTCAAGAGTAACTCTTCTAATTGTCTCTATTAATTATTTTCAAACCTAGCCTCTTGTAGTAGGTAGCAGATGGCAAATCAAATATGTATTCGTTATTGTTAAAGGCATTATTTGTTAGGAAGGTATATAATCACAAACTGGAAACAATTACAACATAATATTTTTTGCTAACATATATTGGTGGTAAGAATTAAAAATGAATATACCTTTTCAACTAGTAAATTTTCTTCCTCATTTGACCTGTATGGGCTTTGACATCAATTACGGCTTATAGATCTGTATCAATTCTTCCTATCCTATAACTTGTTGAATTATCTTTGTTCGATTATATATTCTATTGTTATTTTTTGTTTATAGTGTTAAGATATATTTATTTTAATGTTATTGAATATTTGGTGGGAACTGTAATCATAGCGTATCCCTATCAGAGTGAAATTTTCACTTTTACATTGGAAAAAAGACATGATCTGAAACCACTGAAGGTTTGAAACCAATCGTGGCAAGTGAATGAATTGAATTTAGTATATTAAAAAAAAAAACTATATTTAAAATGTTTATACATATATACATACATGCATACACATCCATAATATACTAGTTAACTAAGTCAAAACAACTCAATGATACTAATATAATATTTTTTTTATGTTTTTATTAACTAATATTTAGGTATATGTCCATTAATAGATTTATATGTTAAATTATTAGTTTATATGTTCATCATATGCACATTCTTCAATTTGAGTGAATGTATTCATATGCAGATAGCATTTTTCGTTAATAACATATTTGTCGATTTCGAAATGAAAAGGGCTCATTTGAAATTAATGAGTCTGTTTGGCATATCGTTAAAAAAAGTGGTTCTCTCGTCCATGACTATTCAAAGGGTCAGAGAGACAAATGAGCCGATTGAAGCTACTTGTGCACGAAGAATTAGAAGACTTGATCAACTTTAACTGTCTGAATATATTTAGTATTCTGCAATTTAATCCATGTATGTTGTATGGTATAATTTAATTTGCCTTCATTAAGATATATGTTGTAACTGGTTGAAGGAGAATCGGAGGATTTTTATTCGAATGAATCCGCGTGCCCTACGACAATTTTATTTCCAGATTAAACTAAACACACCCTGTATCATTTCCGTAATACACACTGATTCGGTTAGTTCTTATTACTGACTCTGGCCCATTCAAAGGTTAGTTCCTTCTTTTTGTACGAGTCAAGAAAGTCATAGTAAAATAAAACTGTTATTCTTGCCACAGTTTTTAATTTTTAGAAATGAAATAAGTATTTCGGTTCGTTATGAAAAAAATATAAATACCATCCATAATGTACGTCCACATCTATTATGCATAGTCATTTTCAAGAGATTATATAAACAAGAACTCTGACAGACCAAACGCTGGACACCTCTAACCACCTCATTCTAGAATGTATCCTGCACTCATATATTTGCTATGAGCATGGTGGATTGTAACTTGGTTGACAATGGCAGGGAAGAGGAGAGGCATTGATCCGGAGAATGCAATGCACAACTCATCTTCGTGCTAGACACTAATATTCACTCTGCAACAATTTCAATGAACGTCACACCAAGTAAGTTTGACAAGCAGTAATAACTTACTTAAAATTGACACTCGCACGTGACACGAAGTACTGAACTTCATCTACGTACTTAAATTAGGAAACATATTCCAGTATGTCTGTTAATCATGAATTATTTGTATATTACCTTTGATAGAAGGACAATTTTCACATTTTATTACATACTTCACATTATTTTGTATATCTCAACAACATTACCCCTGAATTTAATTCTAATTGATTTCATAATTACTGTCAATAATCTTAGTCTAATGAAATATAGTACATATACTAGTGTTTCAACAAAACTAATATATAACAACAACATATTAAAGATTGCAAATACAATAATACTGTGATCATAACAAAAATATTAATGAAAAAGTGAAAGATATGAACAAGTGTTAAAATATTTTACAAAAGTTTTATTCATACTTTGAGTTTTTTCGACCTTCTCTTTCTTTTATTTTAAAAAGAAAATCTTTCACAAATTTAAAGTTAATCTGAAATATACATTTGTTATATATATATATATATATATAACAGATTCAATAATGTATCCATTGTTTGATAGAATAGGTCTGTTATCTAATCGGGATTTGGTCAATTTTCTAGGTTGGAAAATCAAACACTTTTAAAATAACACCGAAACGTAGATAACGAGAGTTCAATTTTCTAGGATAAAAAATTGACCGAATCCTGATTAGAATATCAACAGTGAATCTATGACTGACCAGTAACTACTTCTTGCAAGCACAACGTTACGTCAGGGCTTCTGAGGAATCTTGGCAGATGGCAGTCAAATATCAAGTAGTGTACAGGACCTGGGTCTGCATGATCACATGGACTGTTATGTACAAGTCATATGAACCTTTGTTATGTCTGATGACTTGTTTTTATAATTATTAAGCTTTTTCTGTTTCAATCTAAAATGAGTAGGTAGCATGTTTAAAACTATAGGTTCATTTGATCTATCAACTCTCTTTTATTGTTATATTGAATGTATTTTCAGGTTAATAACGCCTTCAGACAGAAGTATTTCAATGATTCTGTGTTGAATATCATTGGGATTAAAAATCCAGACACTGATATAGAAATAATGTTGATATTAGGACAAAAACGATTGCAGCAGGAAGAGGTTCTATCTGATCAGGTGAGTTTACCATTAAAACATTAATTATAAAATTACATTCATACAAAGAGAGACAGAAAGAGAACAGCTAATGAGAGCCTTTTTATCTCGAAATTCACGCTATCTAAAAATAAAAGCAAATTTCTTCGTCGGTTCGCTATTTCTGAAATGTTTAATTAACATTTACTGCTGTGACACTAAAGTAGAATATTTATGAAAAAAAATATAATAAAAAGATTTCATTTTTGAATATTCCTTGTCGATCCAAATAAATAAGAGAATATAAAACCTCACTGAAGTCATTTAGACTTAAATTAAAGAAGTTGAACCAGTTTTCATCAGTCCAAATAAATGTTGAATGATGTTCAGCTCATACGATTATTAATCCTTATTATTTAAAAATACTAAGAAATTAAATAACACAACTTCCAGGTGTCAATATGTTTCAACTATTCCCTAGAGCCATCTTCGGGACGAGACTAATTCTGAAATGTTTTCTTCTTTTGTATAGGCAAAGTAGAATCAATTAGAAGGATTAAATGTTTGTTCGAAGCTAAGGGGTGAGTGACCTAAGGGGTCGCTGTCACAACCTGGGCCGTTGTTCAAAGTTGAGTAGTGAACAAATTCATTTAAACTATAAAGTCAAGAAACGTGACAAAAAACCAAAATGTATTTAACAAAGCAAGTTTTGCAAATTTTCGGATATATTTTTAATAATACATGCTTAAAAGAGTTTATATATATATATATATATATATATATATAGTTGCGTTTTCCTTCCCAACGCCGATACTTCGTACTATTCTTCCTGTTGACGACGGATGTCGAAATATTGAAGTGAGTTTATGAGTCACTTTCTCTGTTTCTTTCTTATGAGTTAAAGTATATATATATATATATATATTAATAACAATTTTACATAAACAAGTAAAATAACAAACAACGATCAAACCACAATATGAAAAGGAAAAAAAAAACTAAGATTATTCAACCACAAGAAACACCCAACTGTTGGGTTTTTGACTTTGACGAAGACCAGTTTTTGTGGTTGAAAGATCTTAGTCTTTTTTTTCAATTTCATATTGTGGTTTATATGAACCACATATTCCATATGTTAACGTTATTAACTATTTATTATAACTATTATTAACTATTATTATTATTATTATTAAGTATTATTAACTATTAATAACTAGTTATTAATACACTATTTATTATATGTAGTTTCTTTTTAGTTAAAATGAAATCTGGAAACTTGATATATTGCTTTATCAATAACAGATTTCAAAATTACATCAAGTTCTACTCCAGTTTCTATCGATTTGGCTGTTGTTTTTCTGAACCCAGGGGTAATGAGTACGTTATTAATCATTTGTGGAAATTATAATCTCAGTTATAAATGAATGAGCTGAATACTTGTTAGAGAAGTGTTGTTATTGTTTGTCCTTAATGTACCTACGAAACAATAGATATGAAGAATATATGGTTGGCAATAACGAAAGTTATGATATAATTAAACGAAAAAAAAAAGAGGGATTCAACTTTCCAATTAATGGAAATCTGTGTTTGTGGAGAAAATGTTTTTCTTCGCTTGACTACGCGACTGGCGCTGATTCGACGCAGAATAGCCAAACATAATTATTTACGGGGCCTTGGCCCACTGCTCGGGCTTTATTTGCGGCAGAAGTTGGACAAGGCAGTAATAAGCTTTCAAACACGTCGCACCCTATTTCTCTCCTCAACGCAACATTCTGTTTTTGATTTTTAATTTGTCATCATTGATCAGCGATTCAGTACTCTTATTATAGTCTGTCAACAAAACATCTTTTTTTAGGATTAAAATAACTAAAATATTCCTATTTTTTTTATAAAGTGCCAGTTATTTTCAAAACACATATCCCAAAATGTTTGGATACAAAACTATTTTAAGATGAGTACTCGTACCATAGTGGCTTTATATTTCCTTAATATATAATTAATCAAGATAAAGTAACTAATATCTATTTGTTTTCGTGATTTCTGGCATAAAACAGTATATTAACGGTTATTATTTTATTTTATAGAAAGCAGTTTATAAAAATACTAATCATTATGATTAAGTTAAAAAAAAAACATCTAAAAAGATACTCCACAGAGCTTCGTAGTACGATAAAGACCGTTTGACTGGCGGGGGCTTTCAGACCGCAGAGGCCGGTGTGAAGTTTTGCTCTTTCTGCCAGAACTCTGCAAATTTCTCCTAGATTTTACTATCAGGACCAAATGCTACTAAATCTTCATAAAGTCAATGCATCGAAGGAAACATGGTTCTTTAGATGAACGATTTCCGTTTTTTTATCATAGTCAATAATTCATCCATTTTATTAGTCGATGACATGTTCACAAAGCCGATGGTACTTCAATACCACATAACAGGTAAATTCCAAATCTGGAGACATGAATTGGCATACATGTAAAATGTTTTATTTTACATATTAGTAAATAACTAAATATTCAATTTATGAAAAATATTTAAAAGTTAAAGAAAAATAATTTATTAAGAAATTAGTACTGACTTGCGAAAAGAAAGGACCACTATTTTTAATAAAGTAATTGTATACAAATTATAAAAGTCATTAAAGAAACCGATATCTACTCTAAGAACGTAAAGCACTACCTTTATGTTTAAATAATACCAAAAAGGTTGCATCTTGATTAAAACAGATCGATCAATACAGTAGTATTTATAAACACCAGTACTTTAATGAACAATGTAAAATGTTTGTATGTTTTACAAGATAATTATGTATAAATATAGCAAATTCGTACATTTAAAGGTTTTGATCAATTTCGTTTATTATGGGGTTGATTTAGCCCTGGATTCCCCCCCCCCCCCCAAATCTGATGGTCTCTCATTTTCTCATTCACTCTCTCACTTTTGTAGTAACGACAGTTGTATGTGGTCATTACGACTTTGATTACTAGATGACTTGCTGCATATTGACAATTCGATGAAATCATCTGTTGTTTTCTTCCGTTTCTGCATAGATTAACATTTTATTTCCGTGTTAATGCCACTGTAATACTGCCTGGTGCTGTGTAGCTGGTAACACTAAAAAGCCTACTGTTCGCTAAATCTATTCTGAACAAACTATTACAAAAATTGAGGAAGTAATATTCGCTATGAAAATTTGACTGGCGTGTTTAAAATTCTTTTTTTGAGGAATAAATAAGGAATGAGCGGAAGCAGAATGATAATCCAGATGGTATGGTAATGCAAAAGAGTAGACATTTCTGTCTCCCTTTCTTTATTCCAGTCTACTCACGCGTTGCCGCAGAAAAACAAATTTCAATTTTAAACACTTCCACAATTATTCATTCTTCTTTACTTATATTTTCTTTTACAACTTTCTTAGTTGTGTTTCTTAAGAGTTTTTATCGCATAATTCCGTACATTATAATTTGCATGTATTTATTTAAAAAAATTTTTTAAAAAATTAAAAATATATTGTTGCAATCAAAATTGCTTTCATTTTTGAGTTCTAATTTATAATTTTTATTATAATTTCGAATAATCAACATATTTTAACCATAACTCATAAATAGGAACAAAAAACTTTGTACAAGAATATCTTGTCTCCTGCTGTGTTTGGACGATCAGTTGTAAATTTAGACATTCAATGTTTGTTTGAAAGTTGAAAGACACCAATTCTTGATATGTGTTTTTATGTATAAATACATCTATTTGATAATAAAGAGGATATAATGCAGCCAAGTAGAGAAGAAAGTTTCGAAAGTGACGAGTGTACATTCTAATACTATAGGCAGGGACGCCAGTAGCGATAACAACCTTGTAATGTATCAGTGTTGAACTAATTAATAAATGTCGTTAATTAAAATATGTTGGTGAATAATTATAGGAGGAGATATAAGGTTGTTATGGGGCAAAGTTTTAAGCAGTCGCCTTACAGAGGTATGCATAGCTATGTAAGCGTTAGAAGGAAAACTACTGAATCATGCAGTCGATATCTGTTTGACATGCAAGTGTCATTAAAATTGTGCATTCCAGTTCCACCTTTGCTTGAAGGAAAACTCGCTCACTCAAACTGCCTCTCTCTCTCTCTCTCTCTCTCTCTCTCTCTCTCTCTCTCTCTCTCTCTCTCTCTCTCTCTCTCTCTCTCTCTCTCTCTCTCTCTCTCTGTCGTGCTAATTTGGAACAGAGTTTAGTTTCTAACTTGGTTAAGAACGAGAATTAATACAAGCTGAAATCTGCTTCACCTCACTTGACATGGTGGCTTCATGGCCGCCCTAAGCCATCACAGTGTTGGTTATTACTGCACACTTTACCTTTCAATAATGCCGCATATAATGAGTCAGCTTCTCTCGAAATGTTCAACACCAGTATTTATTACAGATATAACTGGCAACAAAAAACTGTTTTTAATGACTCAATAGAAACAAAAGTGCTTAATGTAAACCATTACTTGACAAAAGAAAGGGTTTCCATTACAGATAACCTTCCAATCTTCACGCAATATTCCTGTTTCAACACAAAAGTGATTCTATTAACATATTCTCCGTGAGTTTTTTACTTAAATTCAACTTGACGTCTATGAGGGCACTTTATTAACTAAATAATTATTCATTCAATTAAATGTATTAAGAGAGCTCCTTGGTATCCTGTTTGGCAGGCCTTTGGCTCCCAGCCTCCTTCATTAATATTAATTATTAATTCATTTAATTAGTAATTATAAAAACCATAACATTTTCATTATCACAATTATTTTTTCACAGACGGCATCTGAAGCAAAATTATATGAAGAAACACAAGGGACTTTCGATGAAGAATAGTGTCGCATCAATGTTAGAAGTACAATCAACAACAGAGTCAAATGCAATATTTTAAAACTAAGAAATTAATTTTGCTAACCTGCTGTAAAAACCTTAGATACAAGAGTCTACTTATTAATTGTGATTATCTTGAACAAGTGCTCTCCATTAGAGAAAACTAATCCAGTGTATGAGTGGAGATGGATGCATGGTGACTGTGAAACCCGCAAAACTTATATCGGTATATTATTGGCGTCCTGATGATGACAGCAAAGCAGATGAACTGTTCACTATTACTTGACACAGCAATGGGCGCTTTATTTACAAACATTGGAAAGCCTGCTAAGAAATACGCCTCATTTAAATATCTTTTTGACAATACCTCTAGTAAAGACAGACTGCTGGCAGCATTAATTCAATAACATTTCAGCGCATGCGAGAACAGTGATCAATCATAGTTCACCTCCCGGGTCAACAGCATTTCTTTATAATAATGACAGATGTCTAAATATTAATGTGAGACTTTCTCGATGTGTTTCTTGCAAACAAGACAGCACTATTCAAAGTAAACAAGAAACGATATTTGAAAGTTTCCAGAAAACTTGAAAAAAGCTAATCAAGAGGAGTCAGGCAAACTAGCCAATATTTATATTTTGAAGACAATGAGGTTGTTTTATGATATATATATATATATATATATATATATATATATATATATATCAGTTCAAGATTGAACATAAATAGGACACAAAGTAAAGAAACACACTTACAATGGCTAGTAACCCAACGTGCGTATGTCTATAACGTGCTTGGCCTCCCTTTGTCCTTTCTCCTGAAGAGGGATTGCCCGAAAATTTAAGTTTGTAAGTGTGTTTCTTTACTTTGTGTGCTATCTATCTTCAAATATATATATATATAACAAGGTTTCAAAAAACACGTGCAATAATAATCAATGATGAAATCACAACATGAAGTAGACAAAAAAAGACTTAACTTAACAAACCTTACCTAAGACCTTAACAAACGGTATTCGTCAGAGTTGGGTTTTTGACTCTGACGAAGACTGATTGTTACAGTTGAAAAATCTTAGTCTTTTTTTCTCATTACTTATTGGGAAAACTAATTTCCATATATATATAAATATAATAAATTAATAAATATATTATCAACAGACGATCCACAAAGGACTACAATGACAATCAACTACAGACACAGATTAAAGATACAATTATATCTACGGTCTCTAATTTTAGGTTGAACCGTCATCAGGAGAGTAATGATAGGGACACCAAACGGACTTGCGAAGCGACGATGGTGACCATGCCCCCCCCCCCCCCCCCATATTCCGTTTTGCTTTAAATTCTTTGACAACAATTTAACACTTGAGATGCTTAGCTATTTTCTTTTCTTTTAATACCTGTATTGGCAATTTCCTTTATCATTGAGGTATTTAATTATGTGATTTTATAACTAACATTTTGTTTAAAATTTATACCTTAATCATATACGTTTATTCTGACTTTTTTATATGTATAAATAATATTTTCTTAGTTAAAATTATCAGAAATACAAAGCATCGCAACACATAGAGAGAAGTAAAATAATATTATTTCAAACATAGCTTGAATTGTTATTCTAAAAAAATGTTAAAACTATTGACATTAGAAATTATTCTATGCAGAAGAAAGGTATATATTAAAGGTTAAAAATTGGTTTTGTTTCAAAGAGCACGGTCGGTTTAAGAAGGAAGCCTTGTGTCTGTGCAGTGAAAGTTTAAATCCTTGTTAAGCAATTGAGTAGAAACTTTTCTAGCAAAGATTCAAGTTTCTTTTGGCCGAGAAGTTGAAACTTGAAACTGGGCTATAGAGAATGGAAAGGAACAATCCCGTGAGCCTGACCAGAGACTTCTCTTCAGTGTTTAAGAGACTTGCTTGTTAAGTTAGAAGAAATGGCCTTCTAGTTTATGCTTCAAATCAATTCGTTATGGAATAAACTTATCAGCAGTAAATTTTAAATAGTGATTTTAATAAATTAAAATGTGCTTTAGAAAATAAGATGCAATGATTTTAGACACCACTGTATTGGATAATGAGATAGGACCTTAAGACAGCGATTTAAAGTGCATATTCATGACTTCATTAAAGAAAAAGTAAACGAAAGAAATGGTCAAATTTTTAAAACAATAAAAATGTATTTTTTCAGAAAAATGTAAAAATCTTGATCTATGATTGCATGTGAATGCTATTGAGGAGGCAAAAATCATTATGTTGTAAATTAGTTCGGTATTTTTTTTTTACTTATAGCAAACTTAAGTGCAGGCTACTCCAGATTTGTTACAATGTTATACGATTTGGTACAAATAAAACGAAAACTTTATAATATGGAATCCATTAAATTAATTAATGCCAGTAAACAAAACTCTTATCAAAGTATAAACTGGGTGAAAAGAAATTTTAAAATTGTTGAATTCAATACAACTTAAGAATCTTAGGTCTCTATTTAGGATATAAATAATTAGTCACGTAGAATGAAGTCCCTTCATTTCCCGCCAACAGTACATAATGCGCATGTCTTTTCTATCGTCTGATTATTTCGACCAATCATTGGCTCTCATTTTTTCACATCATTTTAATTTTTAATTGCGTTTCTATTCGACGTCAATGTTATTTGTAACAGTTTGAAATTAATTAAAATGTGATCTTATTGAGAAATTTAGTTTAATATCTGTGTTTAAAAGAGTACATTCATTCAAATATTTGGTTTAATATATGTTTTAAATATGAGTTTACGTTGATTAAATGACAATGCAAGAATACAGAAGGTATTGAATATCATAAGGTCAGTGGAAATATTGTATTAATTTTCTTTTCAATATTACAAGTGCATTAATTGTTATTTAGACTATCTACGCTATTAACATCATTTATATTATTTTTAAACCATTCTTGTTTTGCTAATTCTTCTATAAGTTTGTGTAATTTATATTTATTTTCACTTCACCAGGAAAATAAAATACTTAATTAACACTATGTACATAATGCAAAAGTTCACCTATTGAGTTTTGAATAATACTGAATCAATATGATTATTTGTATAAGATAATTCAAGAAACGTCATTGTTATCATTGTCAATGTCATTATCATAAATCATTGTTATCAGATGTCATGTTCACGATTCTAATAACTAATAAAGCGATTACAGTCAAATTAAACAAATGACACATACTGATTAAATGTAAAGAGCACAAAACATCAGTTGGTGGTTAATGAGTTTCTTATTATGTTTTCTTATAGTAAAGTTGAGTGTAAGCCACTCCAGATTTTTTTTTTAATGTGATTGACAACCACATGTGTTAGTATATTGAATTATCACTTTTATTGGTAATACTTTGATTTAGGAAACATTTTTAACATCTTGAAGGCGACTGTTTAGCATTTATATCGATTTTATTAAAAATTTCACCTTTTTTTAGAGTGTGTCTTAATTTTTCGTATGATGTTAATTACTTCTTCTATACCAAGGGAACAATATCCTTTTAGATATTTCACACATAATGTTCCATTCTTCCACTGAACATTTATTATCTTGCTTACAAATTTATGTTCAGTTGAAATAAGGTTTTTAAAAGCATTTCATCTGATTCCTTATTCATCCATTCGTCTGTTACATCATTGAGAAGGCTGGGATTTTATTATTAATGTATGAACCCATTACTACACCAGGCAAGTGCCTCTTTGATATATGGAAGCTTCTGATCATGGTGATCATTTGCCAAATAATAAAATATTATATGAAGGGAATTGTATGTGGGAGTGTAGGCTAACGTATTAATATTTCTCTCTATGAAATTTCAAACCTTTTGTCTCCAAATAATGCATTTTCATTTCGTACCAGAATCAATAGACTGTAAATTACCACTCTCATAACAAGAGTACCTTAGTGAGGAGGAGAGGGTAGCTTGATATATTTCCACCCTTTCCATATATGTGGTAGGACAGGGGGTCCCTGCAGCTCTTACCCTCGACACGTTTGTCATTCTACTTTTATTAAGGCTAATTAGAATACCTTTTCATTTTAAAACCAAGTCGAATGATACCACTAGATTTATTAGTAAATTTCTGGATGAAAAAACCCAGATTTAAGTTAAGACATTGCTTTTTGTAATGACCAGAATGCTTCTTTGTAACATGTCTAATAGATAAAGTATATATTATATCTAATGATGACTTTTTCTGTGTATTTTTTCTTCGAAAGTGACTACAAATTTTTATGATATTCCTGAGGTTCAATTTTCAATATTTTTGATGACGTAGTCTTCATTATACCTTCATACCTTTATCAAAGGTATAAGGACTCTTTTCGAGTACTAGTATCCAGAAATTTCTTTGTTATCCATCTTTTACCAACACATGAACTCAAAAGTAGTATTCATTTTAACAATATCATTTGCATATCCTTGAATATCAAAGCTTTGATTATTTAGAGTACCCAGATGCTTATCCGCAACCAATCACCATAATAGAGGTGATAGTACATCTCCCTAAGTGCTCGAGCAGTCAGTATTTCAGTTTTAGTAGATCTTACTCATACTTACATAAATATTCTTTCGTTTTGATTCACTAAAGTAAAAGTTTACGAAAGCTCTTTGAATATCCAAAAAACAGCACAGAATGATTCCATTCAGACATAAAGTATTTTCAATTTTATTAACCAAATATTTGTGAATTGATTTTGGTGACTTATCTTCCTGATATGTTTAATGTTCTTCATGAATATTTTTACTTACTAAAATCTCCTTACATTACTACATATAGAACATAGTAATTATCGTTTTTAATAAATATTACTTTTTGAATAAACAATCTCATGGGATTTTTGTAGTAAGGAAATATATAATAGTAAGGCAATTATTCTAAATCATTGATAGTAAGTTTGTTATTATTGATAAAATTGATATAGATACATTAAAACAAATGAAATGATTGTTGACTATGCATGATTTTAGAATGACGTCTGCAGGATAGCCATATTAAAATAAAACCAAAATCAATTCATTTTAACGGGTTTTTAACTTATATTAAAATTGAATGTAGGTTACTCCAGTTTTTTTATGTTTACTTTATAAATATTATTTTAATTTATTATTTTTTAATCAAATTGTATTACAACAATAATTTCTGTTATAGTAGTTGTAATATTTATTATATATTAATTTACTATGTTGTCTGGGTAAGGACAGTCAGATGGCAAACAGACAACAGGCTGATTTTTCTTTAGACTCAAGGAATCACGTGTGAAGGCTGCAAAGATATTACTTGCTTCTCGTCAAGTCTCTTTAGTGACACTCACCTTTAGTGACACTCACCGTTAGTGACACTCATTGCTCCTGCTAACAAACTCCAATGCCTTCACTTCAAGTGCTTTATAAAGTATACTATTTAAAATACGCTATGCAATAGTACTAAAACATTCTATATAATCATATTGTGTCTTTAGTATTGCAGTAAAATTAAACGTACCTGCGACAAGTACCGCGTAACGTTTATAAGAAATTAAAATGTTGACATTCCCAAATGTTTGGAAACCGATCATATGCTTCAGTTTGTTATAATTCAATAAAAATTACCTGCATTCCATGTTCTCCTTTTAGTGCAGATGTCCTTCGACCTAAGATTCAATTTATCATTCTCCCCTTTGCAAGAAGGACGAAGATCGCAAAGCAGAATAGTTTATAGTTACTTTTATTTGTTTCCAAAAATAAATGACTTCATTTAAGAAATGTGGTAAAGATGTGATACAGTTGCATATTTATTTTATAGCAAGGTATGCTTTCTAATGTAGTTATGAATACGAGTACAATGAAATGAAAAGGGGCTAGGGTAGCCCAGTGGCTTACGTGCTCGCCTCTAAACTGGTAGCTCCAGTGGAAACCCACATCTGCACAAAACTGAAGTATGAAAATAGTAAATCTATTCGCCGTACGATTCTGACAATTCTATGGTGGATGTTCAAAAAAGTAAAGAACCACATTTCTTTGGGAGTACTTGGTGATGAATACCTTAAGATCTCGTTGATTAATGTAAATAAATAAATGTTGTTGGTAAATAAATTATCTGATTGTTGACAGATAAAGATTATGGCATACAAACATTATGAATAAATATCTCTGTTAAAAAAAAAAACACGAAGACTTCGTGATTTAATGATGGGGATACATATGTGTAACAGTGATTGTTTTAATGAATTTTGGTTTATGACAGGAGTAAAGATAAATGCGGTACAAGTTTAGTAAAGGCGGCGGTCTCCTCAGAGAATGTAGTGGGTATAAATCCAGTGGCCGCAATCCCTCGGCAGCCCAACTCCCTCCGTGTAATCCCAGCTGTGTTATTCCCACTGATCCTATTAATGAAGCATAACCAAATTTAATTTGGCATCGTAATTCACTATTAGTGGTCATTAGTGTGCCGCTAACATTGCCGATAGGGCTTTGTTATCAGAACACTGCGGCATTAATCAAGGTTACGCGCCCCAGTCGATTTCTAGGTAAAAGATAACTATTCCCTTCCTCCCCGCCTTGTATTGATTCCATTTAACTCATTACTAAACTCAAGTATTGCTTATTATTACCTTTTTCTTAATTATCATTCTATTATACACATTTTGGAGATCGTTTTATACTTTTTTATGCACGCTTACAATGTCGTATGAAATACAATGTTAAGGGACCAGGATGGCTCAGTTCCAACATACTGTCATCTGGACTGGCGGTTCAGATGTTCGATACACACTCTGGCCCTCAATTTATTCAGGAGGAGGTGGGAGTGGGTGGCGGGTGTGAATAAATCTATGGACGTCGTACCTCGTGGAGGACGTTAAACCGTCTGTCACGAGCATTTACAATCTCAAGTACTTGTTAAAGATCCTACTTAGAGTCCTGGAAGTCCCTTATTTTTTTTCACTAAAGATTCTTTGAATATAAAACTGGAATCTAATACATTCATAAAGAGTACTTCCTTTCTTCCTAGTCAGTAAAAATAGCATTCCATTAACAAATTCATAAACTTTTATTTAATTAACTTTTAATTCATTGAAGTAAAAAAAATCGCATATAAACATAAATAAACTCAAAATAATGGAAAAATGCAAATATATAATAATAGAATGGAAGATTATTTTTTGTTTTTTTTTTTAGTTTTATAAATATTAATTATTTAAAAATAAAATAAATATGGCTTGTTTGTTTATAAATAAAAAAAACATTCTCTTATTAAAATGAGTGGTTGTGGGATGATAGTGCATCTGATAGAGATATATTTTAGTTGTAGATACAATTTGGTTTGTATTGCACTACCTTCACTCATTTTATATATTCTTTCTCTAATAGAATTGACAATCTCCTATTGAATGATTCCGCTCAGATTTAGCGATGAGTAAAGATATTTCACAGCTAGTTTCATGATTATAGTTGATTCTAATACTTTCTGAAGCAAACAGAAACTTCATCGTTCATCTTCTGTGTGAAAGATGCAAAAGGGTATCATAGACGAATTGCTATGATGCATTATAGGCAACATTATATGAAACATTATATATATTCCCTAAGCATTTTGTAAATGTATGCCTAATAATAACTGTTTTCTTTAAATTTTAAATGAATATAAAAAGAATTACCTTCTTAGTGCATTGGCTCATCAATGATCCGTTCATAACAAATGTTAAGCTGTTAACGATACGGGTTTGTGCACGTGTTCAAAACTGATTTTATATATTTTAATTTTAGTAAAATTTCACTAGTTGTATAATGGGATAACAGTGCTTGTTTTCCAATGCCTATACTTAAAACCTCTCACTTTTTTGTGCACCTGCTCATGGAGCACACATTTTTGTAATTGGCGAGCCATATTACCAGTTTGATTTCACCTTGGGTGTGCTAAATGTTACCCTAACTCGAGTGTCTTTAGAGTAGAGGTCTTGAACAAGTACTTGACATTGTGCAGGCTCGAGTCCACCAGCCTCATGCCCTCTTCAAGGGAAGATAAATTAGATGTTTTCACTTCATGAAGTCGGAGCCATGTGGGAATCAAACCCAGGATTTACGAAACCAGTGGTGAGCACTCAAGCCACTGGGCTACCTTGACCTCCAAACATTCACTGCTAAATACATTATATGTTTATTTACTGTTTAAAAAAAATAAAATGGAAATAAGGTTTATCATAGAATAGTTGAGTAGAACCAGGCCCTTCAAGTTCTAGGATTATAATACATTGTCGGGGACGTATGCCCTATGCTGGGAATCCCTGCACTGGAAGGTCTCTCCGTGCACGTTCTCTATCTTAATAAACAGGTCATTCCAGTTGACGGTGTTATGGCTTGTCCTCTACCACTACTGGTGTACGTATGATTTATAACACTCAGTTCACAACATACATGCCATTCCATAACATAATAAATCAGAAACAAACGCATTCCTTTTTTAAACGTATTACTCTCAATGTTCTTGCTTTCACCAGTTCTATCTCCAACAGCTTGAAAGTGAATGTTTTCTCAAAAATGCTATTTGCGACATTTATATAAAACTCCATTTTTACTTCTAAGCAGTACCGCAGCATGTCACTTGGAGTTTCATAGTTCCGTTGTTTTATCTTGAATAACCCAAAGTTTTTATTTTTTTTTTTGTATTAAGTACTACTGTGTATTATATGCATCATCGTCAAATTGTACGCAATACTTCTTTCATTAACATTACAAAATACTTATATTAACTTATTTTACATACATTCATAATTCAACAATTAATTATCTTTTCTTAAATATCTATGCTGTACAAAAATTTTAAAAATTCCTTATAATAACCTTTTTCAATTAATGAGGAAGACCTAACGGGCCACTCCTCTCCACACACCAAGACAACCCAAAGCTATTGACGATTTCAGAAGTTCTTTGAATATTCCATTAATGACTTAACCACAACGCATATCTTCTCATACCTGCCATATATTTTCAATCTTTTTTTTTTAAAACAAATGTAAAACATCTTAAGCCAAGTAACCTTTTTTAAATGAATTTAAAAATAATTACTTCCTTAATGTATTGTCTCATACAGAAATCAATGATCTGTTCATAAAGAAATGTTCACAAATATGGGTTTGTGCACGTGTTTAAAACTGATTATATACATTTTATTTAATGTATTTAAAACAATTAAATACATTTTAATTTAAAGGACTCTAGTAATAAGTAATAAAATTATAAAGGCCTTTAATGTACTTTTAAAAAACTATTATTATCTAAAAAAGAAGTAGTGTCTAGGAGATTGGGGTGTCTCCGCGTTACATGCGTATGATGGACTAGGAGCTATTTTCAACTTGTTCAGGTATTCTTTAAATGGGCCATATCAAGTCATGTATTGGGATATTTGATAATTTATTTGGAAATGTTTCATGGATAATCTTTGTTTTATACTAGGAAAGTATTCCGTTGTTAGAAGATATTGCTAGTAAAATATTGTATAAAGTATAAATTTACATCCACTCTTTTTATCTCTACAAGTAGTAAACATTTCTCACATTCGAAGCAGCATTGATAGACTCATTAATATTCTTTTTCTTTAAAAAATCAGTCAAACTAGTAAAAATAAACTTTGTCAAGTAGTTTACTAATAGGAAGCAAGTTTGAAAGAAGATAAGTTTAGAAATTAAGAATCTGTGTTGAATATTCAGTTTCACCAGACCTAAAGTACTTCAGGAGTTATTTTAACTACCTGCAGAGGGTGCACTTGTTCCGTTTGCGGCTAGGATTTCAAAAATGTGAAATGCCTAATGCGATCCGGGTTTTTATTACCCGATATAAAACAGTCAACTTAATTTAACTGGTTCTTACTATAGAGTCGCTTTTAAACATTCGAAACTATAAAAAAAACACTAAAACCAAAATATAACTTCTTAACAGTACATCTTTTTAATAAACTCTATAATATAAATAAACAAAATAAGTAAAACAAGTTAACTTTTCATTAGATCTACAGTAGCGTCCATTTAATTTCCTCAATTTCTATTTAAACATATCCACTTCATCTTTACATATTTTTCTGAATCATTTAATAAAATAATTTTGTAAATATATATTCTTTAGCATTGGTTTTTTCACGACTACTTCTTTGATTTTTGATTAATTTGAATTTTGATAAAAGCTGGCACATTTACCGCATACTGAGACTCCTGCTACTGAAATATGTCAATTACTTTTATATATATATAACAAAACGAAGTCGATACAAAGAAGTGTCTTTAGGACAATTGATATTTATATTTCACTGGTTTACGTTCAAAATTTTCACTTTTTCATAAAATCTTAATTTGCAATTTTATCTTTGACAGTATATTCAATTTGTTTAATGGAGTTGATGTTTTGATAATAGAGGCCAAAATAATAGGAAATGCAATGTTTTCTAAAATTGTTTTACTGTGTATTTTGTGATAATGACTATACGTACCGTCCAAGCTTTTGAAGGCATGGGTCTTTAAATTAAACTTTTTAGAACATTTCGACCTATATTTATATAAATATAACTTAATATATAAATTAAATGTATATAGTTATATAGTTTATATAAATGTAGTTTCAAAATGAATTAAGATCATTTTTATACTACTGATAGTCATATTTCTGCCTGAAAGACGACTTTGTTTCTCCTTGGTCTAAATTGATATAATAGTGATTTAATCATAAATCAGTCGTATCGCCTATCAGTCATCGTTAAAATCTATGGTTAACGTATCGCCTCTGAGCTGGTAGTCCGGAGTTCAATCCACACCTGGCCTTCGATTTATTCACGGGGAAATGAATAAATCTGAGTATGCCATCCGTCGGAGAGGACGATAAGCCATCGGCCCCGAGCCTGTACGATGTCAGGTAATCGTTAAAGATCCCAACTCGAAACGCATTAGAGTTAGACAAAATGTAGGACTCCTAATGTAGAATCACCGATGAAACAAAAGGCCTGTAAACAGCTTACGTTATCACCCGCTAGGGGATCGATTTAAACAATAATAAGATGATGAATTAGGTCCCGTGTTGCCCTTTTCCTAGTGATGATGGTTTATTTTTCGACAGGTTGGCCTTTGTTGTTCTACGGTAACTGCAGTAGTTGTGTTTTAATGGTTGTAGATAGTTTGTTAAGAATTTAAACTATAGATACGTTTATTATGTCAATATAAACATATCTTTGCTTGTAAATTCTCTCCTCTTATCGATCGTTCATGGATGTGACAGCAGTCATGAATATTAAATATAGCAGTTAAAATGACTAGCTTTTGAAGTAACCCTCTTTATTTTGATATTTTGAACACCCCAATATGACTTGAGTTATTAAAATGGCTGTCAGCGAATACTGGCAAGTTACTGGCAATATGCATGAGCCCAGTGACATGCTCCAGAAGGAGCTGTCCTGCAAAGACTGGAGATCGATCGGCAAGCCTAGGCCAGATGTTAGCACCACGAAAGTCAGCCTTGGCATCTGGCCACGTCCTTTTCGCAGACATCAACTTTAATTTCACTACCCTCCTAGTCGCCTGTATTTATCACATCCCTCTTTGAGGCGTAAACTTTATTTCCTCCATCTCCGTAATGTGAAAGTAGATAAACGCTATTTAAAGATGGCATTTATAACTTCACTCAAAGTTCCACTTTATATTAATTGTATTGATATTTTTAATTATTATTATTTAAGATAAGGGTCAGAAAGCTCTTAGCTGAATGATCCACAAATAACTAAATGTTAATCCTCTTTCAGAGAGGGACAGCCATTTTTCCTGAGTATATATAACTACATGTGTGAATTTTTATGATTATTTCAACTTATTAGTTATAATACGCTGAAGCAAACAAACAAATAAAACTCCTTAGTAAAATAATATACATTAACATAGGTCGACGCATGTATTAATAATGTATATTTAAATATCATTTAGGAATGCATTTAGTTGTTGGTAATTTCAATAAATCAATATAATATTGTTGGTGGCAGTGAACCGGTTTTGAACCGGTTTGACTTCACACAACTCAAAACATCTTTTGTTCATACCAAAGACTGGTCTTGATGTTTTCCAAATGTGAGGTCCTCTGCTGATGAAAATGTCTGGAATGGACTACACTCAACTTTAATATTAGTAAAGCATTAGTCTTTGTTGTTGTATACATGTATACATGTTGTATACATTGTTGTATACAATGATCAAACCACAATAAGAAATGGGAAAACAAGACTAAGATCTTTCAACCATAACAAGCGGTCTTCGTCAGAGTCAAAAATCCAACTCTATTTATTGTTGTATACATTGTTGTATACATACCCTGTGTGATACTGTTACCTCATAACGGGGTTACTGTTGTGAGGAAAAAAAACTATTAGTAAACTCCTTGGCACATTATTTAATTTAATATATCTATCGCGTAGATACCATATAATATCAACCACTTTGGTAAAATATCAAGCTCATAGATAATCAGTATAATGATTTTGTTTAATTTTCCGTAGCTATCTCTCTTATAAGAGTTATAATAAACTTGAAATTTCTATTTAAAAATGTTTATTACGTTCTTATTATTACTATCTGAGTCTCATAGTCAATGTATCTGTTGCATGGCTTTTCCAGTTTAGTTATTCATCTAATGAGACCACAACGCTATTTCATACTTCTGAGATTAATACTTTACTAATTTTTATGATGGAGTCTGTGAGACATACTTCTTTTCTTTTTAAGAAAGTTTTAAGTATTGTTTTAGCTTGATTTATGTCCAGAACTTCCTTCTTTACTCATCTTTTGCTAATTTGAAGAGCATGACACATAACTTCCCTTCATAAGGCAGTACCTTGATCCTTGCGTATGAAAATCTTGATTGTTGAGAGTATCAAGTAGATTATCCTCAACTAATCATCACTTTAGAGGCGATTATTAAAATTTAGAGCTGTGGTTTAGAGCTTATGTCAGTTCTCAATATTCTTATAGACTCAAACACATACTTATTTACATTTATTTATTATTATATTACAACTCTCTTAGAAGGGAAACGAGTAATAGTCATATATACAAAACAAAAAAAAGAGTGGATAAACCACCCTCTGGTGGTATTGCATGTAAATTATTTTGATCACCTGAGATTACCTTGACAGCATTGCTGAGTAGATCTCGGGGCCAACATATTCAAACATACTCTCTTTTTGTATGAATTGCTGACGATTTCAGCTTGTAATAAAACAAGCCATATTTTTCCAATGGTTTGAATATTGAAAACTATTTAAAATTATATGATAGTTTTAAAAGCTTTAAACTTTTTGGACTGAAGTTACAATTTACAAATTTGGACGTTTTTAAATTATATATACTTACTTTCAAAAGGTACAAAAACTTGCAAAATAATAGAACTCAAAAAGTAGTTATAGTTCATTTCAAAAATTATTATTCTTCAAGTCTATTTGGGTTTAAATAAAATCATTTATTATTTAAGACTTTTCTCAAATAATCTTTTTTATTTGGTTGTGTCGAAATAAATTGTAGTGAATGTTGAAGAAATTTAATAAACTAATAGAAATTTAAACAGTTAATGCAATACTTTGGTTTTAAGTTGAAACAAAGTTTGTTAAACAGTTAAAACTGTATAATATGAGATTAAGGGACTTCTGAAATCAATTTATTAGCATTATCCCCTGCTCTTAGAGGGCTAAATCTCTTATTAATATCTAGTTGAGGCAAACATCTGATATTAGTTAAGCTAACTCCTTTTACTAAATCACTAACTGGCTATATTCAGAAGATTTAATCGAATGAACTGCTACAGTTTCATTTTATCTAGTTGTTATCAAGTTTTCTGATAAATTTTGTTTTAAAGCTGTGATTACAAGGTGATGCTGTCAAAATACATAGTGACACGAGTGACATAGGGTACAAGTTAGGTATTTCACTGATCAGGTTATTTTGTAACGATAGCAATTCGAAAAGTTTTCTTTGAAAATGAGATATTTTCGTAAATTGTTTCCATATTGATATCAGATGGTAAAACTTCACTATGTTTCATTTCCTTTCTTTCATGGATTGTGGTAAGGAGGGGGTGGTTGAGTGATTCACTGTGAGACTACTCCACCTCATTCAGTATGACACAGCATTCTGTTCTTACTGAAGACTCTGAGAATACATTTGTTTGACCATTTTTTTATTGGAAATATTTATCAAAGGCACTTAGTGTAGGCGCAAAATTAACCTTCAAACTAATTAATTAATAAATAAAAAACTCTTTAACTAACTTAAAGCAATATTCTAGCTGACTCAATTTTGATTAAGCGCTAAAACTGCCATTCTAAATGTAGTGCTTCAGTCGCAGGTTGACATGGCTGTCACGGGAGGGTTTCTAAGAGCGGGGAGTTGGGAAAAGTTTCTAAAATATAACTGCCATGTAAAAAGGTATTGTTTCATTTACGACAAAAAAGATTCTAGAATCAAAATAATTTGGTAACTGAAATCCAAAAAAAGTGACAAGTAGACTAACTTCAAGAGATCACTCTGATGTAGGATACACTTTTCAGAAGATTTCGGTACGGCAACTGAACCCGAGTGTGTTTCGAAAGTTTTATTCATTGTCTAGCTTGTACCCAAAATGAGATACTTTTAAAAGTACAGAAGATATAAATCTATGTCTTTCCTGTACTTTCCTAGTCCATCATACGAGGTGGTTAGAGGTGTTCATACAATAATGTGCTTCTGTTTGTAGAAACTATTAATCTGTATCAAAGATATTATTTTGCTATAGTTTTTGAATGTGCCAATCAAATTGTTAGTTTGTTTAATATAAGATCTTTAAAATTGTTAAAAATATTCATGTAGCTGCACAAGAGTCCATGGTTGAATTGAACTAAAAAACTGAATAAAGTTCAGCCAAATGTTCATATAGGTTGACAGTTTCCTGATTTAAAGAAAGATGCTCTTGTCATAAGATGTTATGAAACTCATAACAAAGCTAGTACAAATAAGTTAATACTTTTTTAATACTAAACACAATGGAATATAACGGAATGCAGTGGACCGTTTGAAAAAGTTTAAGCCAACCAAACTTTTTGTCATTTGGATGCTTTAAGCATACGAACTTAGGTTTTCAACCATTATATAGATGAATGAAGAAGGAAGCAGGTAAAGGATTCTTAGTGCAACCGGATTTAACCGGTTAGATCCTAAGAAGTAACAAGTTACTAGCAAGTAAGTGATCCATTCTTATCTCAATTATAAAGTTTATTATATTATTTAAAAAAATAGTCAATTTTAGAAACGACATGGGAAGAGCAGTAGGGCATTAATTTTCGTGGTTCACACAAGACGGATGTAAAATCTTTAAATGGATTATGTACGAGACTCATAGTACTTTCCCTCTTCTCTACTAAAGTACCCCAGTAGTTAGCTTCAACACCTCCAAGAAGCTCTGCACTTTTGCTGGTTCCAGCGGTAAAAGTTTTACTATAGTTATCTTGAGTGTCCCGAAGCACCTACCTCTGTGCAGTAAATTTGCCTGACAGTCAGCCAGTAGGTGAAACGGTGTTTCTTCCTTCATTGCAGAACCTGCACATTACCATCATTGATAATGCCCATTCAGGCTTCCTACGTTTCGGGAGAAAGTGACTTTCTTTCTCCTTCTTTGGGGCAGTCTTCTCAAGGCCCCTTGTGGGAGGTTGGGTCCCACCCTCTTCGTTTACATGATAGCCACATCAAAATAAACCTAAAACACAATTCATTAGTAAATAGTTCGTAACATGATTATTAATAGTAAAGTCAAGTGAAGGCCAATCCAATTTTCTTTATTTTAAATTTATTTATTATTTCATTCTTGATTTTAGTTATCTAAGAAAGATAAATTCCACAACTGATTTCTTCTTCAATTTGTTTCTATTCATGACAATTCCAAATCACAACAAATAATTACTAAACAAAATAAGTTGTAATTACTATGCATAACAATATGTAATTACAACATGAGGGGTGAAAGATCGACTGAGACGGTTTTCTGGTAAATAAACCCCTGAGAGGTAATACAATTATACCTCCTGCATATGTGTTTACGCTTTAAATCGTACGTGTACGAATACGAATGAGTAAGTGCTAGCAGAAACTATTATAAAGGGCACATGTTTGAGTTAAGATGTCAGGCTGTGCGGTCACTTAGTAGTCCAATGGTGCAGCCTCTCATAGACCTCTTCCTCAATTCAACTGCCATAACATTAACTGTAAACAGCCAATGTATTCGTTTCCACCTTCGAAATCCTCTTGTCAAAGTCATATTTCATCCTATCAATTACAACAACAACAAGTCAATAACTGAAAAAACATTTTTTGTAGCATTTTTCCACTACGGTAACGTTCATCTTCAATATTGACTAATCTAATTTTGTAAAATTTGATGATATGGGGATTTTTTGCTGGAGTGCTTAGTAACTCCAAATGTATAAGCATAAAGCACAGTTAATTTAATAAATGAAGAGATTAATCAGCAATGGGGTATACTATTTGGACCAATAATAAAACAAAGAAGACGACTGGACAGACTTGACAATGGTAAAGTAAATTTTAAGAGAATAAAATCAGACAAATAAAATTATTCTAAAAACAATAATTGGAATTTTTGGTATATATTGGCGTCACATGTTCAATATGTACTTATACCGAGGATCATTCGACAATTATTAACACCACTTAAAGATGCACAACGTGCGAAACCGGTTGGGTGGTTATAACACTGATTCAAGAGATAAGATGACTTCTGTCTGTACAAAATACATGGTTAATAAATACGTAAATACATATTACGATAAATTAATATATGTAGTCAATAAGAAAAACACTTCCTGTGGAATCAGTTGGAAATTTATATTATAATTTAATAAAGATAATAAATATTGAAATATACTCAGGAATGCTTCTTTTTTTAAAATACAAATGAAAACTAAATGAGAAACAATCAGATCTGGTAATTTATAGTTATTTGGCTATTGAACCAGTTGACATTTATATTATTACAGTAAAATATTTATTCATTTCAAATTGCCAAATACGAAATTTTACGAAATATATGATCTGTTGGGTGAAAGAGAAAATTACTTGTTTATTATAATGGCGAAATATAATATTCAATATATATTTATTGAATATTCAACACCTTAGGGTGTTTATTTTATTGTTTTGAATACATCTAATTATGTTATATAACCTTCATTTTGAATACCAAAGAGTATTTATTATAAATCTGTATATATAAAATACAAAAGTTTATCTATGTGCTATAGAAATAAAACTGAAGACATTTCTTTACTTATAAAACTTTTTTCGGTGGAACTAACTACGGTTTTTGATTTTGATCTGAGTCCTTTTTTGGGATCTGCCGCCCATGATCAAAACGCCGGGACATAATATACCACCCGGGCAGCACCAGATAGATGAGCTGGTAAGTAAATAAACACATCCAAACAATTATCCACACTGCTGAAGAGCCTAAGCAACTTCACGCCTTTATAAACTCTCTCCCAACTACTCTACTCCTCTCAGGCGACTTGAACACCTGGCTGCTTAATTAACTACCCACCCAACCAAATATGTCAAAAACCATCTCAAAATCACTCAGCTTTCCCCCATCATTGGTCCTTTAACTAAATTACCCACCCCTCCAACTATTGTTAATTAACTACCCTCGACCACTTAGATAACATGTTTGCATTTACTTACATGAGTCTTAGACTTTTGAGCATCATGTAAAAAAATCTGATTACACTGATGTCTTCTACATGTAGCTTTTACATCATATTCAGAGATTTTATATTTTCCTCATATAATTAGGAATAAACAGTTTTCACATAACTGACCCATTTTTAACCCACCTCAACCAAAGGACCTCCCTAAACCACCACAACTGAAATATCTCGTTATTACTTTAAAACAAACCATCACACTATTACATCATAACCCAAAGACCAAACTAATCCTTCAGCCAAGATACCCTATTAACTACCAAACCAAAACACCTCACTAACAGACCTAACTAATCCTGTTACCTAAATACCTCATATACTTATCACAAATCAAGCATCTTCTTAATCTATTTCAAGATTAAACTTCACTAAATACACCAACTCAACCGTAAACACCTCAAAACTCACCTAACTCAAAGCCCTTGTAAATTGCTCCACCAACCATAAATAGCTTATTAAACACCAAACATACAATACTAAATTTTCCCTCTAACTAGTTCATGTTTGGAATGTCTTGAAACTTTGAGGAGTTTGATACTTGTTTGTTTGATACTTCTGAGGCTTGAATAATTTTATAGGTCGATTCATTTAGTTTGAGCATGAAAGATTGTACAGCCTTTATCTTAATATAATGTATAACATTATATTAAGCTGATGAAGGTCTTTTCTTCTGGAGTAATGTTAAGCAATAGTTAATTGGAGCATTAATAGAGCCTTAAGCCAAATTTGTGGTAAGTGGTTATGTAAAGCGAGGTACTGTGAACCTGTGAGAGAGTTTATTTACCATGCAAGAACATAATTTCCGATTTAATAATTAACAATGCAATTATTTTAGTTTTTAGTTATTACTAACAAAAATAGAATAACATAGATCTTAAATAAGAAGGCTCCTTTAGTAGGATTCCTCCTTCATGAAAACAAATCCATTCGTCTTATTTAATGGAATTCGTTTTAATTCCAAACAAATAGAAATTAAGCTTAATCCTAAGGTTGTTAAGTAGAATATAAAACCTTCGTACTTTGCTCAATGTTTCCTACTTAAAATTATCCCTTAAGCAGTAAGAGTTTATCTCATAGTTCTACGATACTTGATAACATTTTAGGAAACAAAATGAAAATCCACTGGAAGGGTAATCGTGTTTTATGATAAATTCACGGTATAATGAATAACAATTCCTTTTTACAGTATTCTCATCGTTAAGATGTAATCACAGCTTAGGTGTTTCTGTTTCCCTTTGGATATTGAATATTAGATAAATTAATCTGCATGTAATTTGCATACAGTGGTAATAATTCTTACTTATTGTAAGCATGAAATAACATTGTTAGATTTGTATTTGTTTTTATATATGAGTGACTTCTTTGCTGCGATGCAAATAAAACCTGAATCTCTTTTTGATATTCTTAGTGGGATATATAGGTGAGTATACACCCAAAATTTGTGATCTCCTTACTGGTTTTTTGATAAATTCTAGTAAATTTATCACATATATAATCCGTTATATGACATTACGCGTATTGTTTAGATAATACTGTACCATGGGCGGCCAGGTTAGACCAGTGGCAGCAAGTCGCCTCTGGACTGGGAGATCTGGGGTTCAATACCCGCTCTAGCCCTCGATTTATTTAAGCTGGAGGTTAGTAAATACGAGCCTAGAGTCCCTCGGAGAGGAGATCGAGCCTGTTTTGATTTATTCATGTATCTTAGCCATTCGATCATACCTTGATGAAACCAGAAAGCAGAAAAAAACAGGTGTGTTAGCCATATCAGATTGACAAGGACGGACTGCCACCCAAGGCAGCGCGCCAACGAGCTGACTTTCCACCCTAGGACGCCGACCAGGCTAACCATGCTCCAAGTTAAGCCCTTCTTAGTTCACGCTGTGCGGGAACAACCACCCAGGCGCCTTACTTCGCCGCACCTAGGTGAAGGCACGTCGAGGGGGAAGGAGAACGTTAAACCATCGGTCCCGAGCCTGTTCGATGTCAGACACTCATTAAAGTTCTCTTCACTAAATGTACTTGAGTTAGGGGCTAATGTAGGACTTCCTATATAAAATGACCATTGCATGGTATCACAGAGAGCCAATGCTTGGCTCTTGTAGGACTGACACTGCAAGCTAACCTAATACTGAACCATACAAATGGTATTTCATTATACTTAATAATTAAACAAACGACGTTTTCATGTTATTCTGGTTGTTCAACAAAAAACGTAAACTTTTTATTGGATACTGTCAGTTGTATGTATCATATCATTTCACGTTCATGGGAATCTACAATAAATACAACCCTTCAAAGATAACTATATACTTACTTACTTCATTTATTTACTTTCCTATTATTAGCATAACACAATCAATATGAGGAATTTGTTAAAACTAATTTTTTTTCAAATTTAAAACAATAATCAATTCCTAATTTATAATTCATATACCAAGATATTAACCACAAATTATTGAACATTTAAAATGAAATATGCTATAAACTTTGTAAATGAATTCCTTTCTATCTATTATATTACAGTTAATTGCTTACAGCGCTTGTTATGAGATTCTTAAATAATGACCAAAACTAATTGACAATATAATTGATAAATTAAATTCCACTCCTGTTAATTGACGACCCAGTAGATGACTTCATTAATCTGTTACATTGGCTTTGAAGACATCAATTGCAATACATTTCAAAGAGTGTCTCAAATCAAACTGCCTACAGCCAGTTTCTGGGTTATTTGATAATTAACCATTTTATTAAATCTATTTTAATGAGATTTAAATTGATAATATTTCTGATAATTTTTCGTTAATGAATCACATTCACTTAAACCACCATACCATTTAAACTTCAAAACTGTAATAATGAACTTCGTTATAGTCGCGTTGAGTGTAGACCACCTGAGATTATTTTTTCCCCTATATGAGTTAAGACGGAATGTGATCAAAAAGGATGGATACTTTTTAAATTTTGCATTCGCTATATACAATAACTAGACTACCCGTGACCCTTTGTGTCACTTAGAAATTATAACAATAGGTGTTGAAATAGATTCACTGAACATGATTGACAGCGATAATTTTAATTGTTGTTTCTTGTTATTAAGGTTCGGAAACAGATTCTTATATCGCCCAAGCTTTTGATAAAGTATTCTTAAAATGATTCAAGATATATACACAGAAAGTATATTTAGCAAAATAAAAATAATTTAAAAGTAAAAAAAATCATTTATTTTATCATATAAATAAATAAAACATCAATTCAATACATTTGCACTACTGTCATCAGTGAGCACGAAAGGCTATTCTGGCTCCGTGCTTTTATTTCATTATCAGTTTTTATATTTCGAAAATTTAAAATTTTAATTTTTTTTGTTACATTTATATATAATACATATTCACTGCTGTCATCAGCGAAGACGCAAGCAACTGGCTACTCTGGATTCATGCCTTTACTTTATTACCATTGTTTATATGATTCAAATTTTAAATTCAAAAATTTTTTGTTAGATTTATTTTTAGTAAATTTGTGCTACTCTCATCGGCGAGCACGCAAGACAGTGGGCTACCCTAGCTCCATGCCTTTAGTTTATTACCAGTATTTATATTATGGAAATATTAAATTAAAAAAAATATTTGTTACATTTACGAGTATAAATAATACATTTGAACTACTGTCATCGGCAAGCACGCAAGTCACCTGCTACCCTGGCTGCAATTTTGGGAATGTAGTGATGATTTTCTTTTATGTAACATTATTTAGGTAATAAATAATATATATTTAATTTCAGGTCTATATCTAAACGGAAAATGGGTGAACAAACAAACAAACAAACTCACGAACTTTATATATAGAGATTGGAAAATTTTATTTTGTTTTGTTATGTTGGAACACTCGTCACAATCATATGTTCACATTTTTAACTATATAGCATGTGTTGTTTTATATTAGAGGCATAAATTTTAGATTCCTGTTTGCAGGCTCTGCGTTTTTGCTGTTAAATTACCTGTGGAATAACATACCAATTTTTTTTTTGATAAAGTTGACTCAGTGTACTCCGCTGTCGATATTTCAAGAGTTTTTAACCACTTAATATAATTTTTTTACACAAAAATTAATACAAACTCTCTGTTCCAATATTTTTAACAGTAAAAAATTACCGAAAACGCTAACAGGCGTCCAACCTCGTATACCTCGTCTAGTCTCTCAAATAAAAAAAAACACGTGCTATATAGTTAAAATTGTAACATTATGACAAGTGTGCCAATACAACAACAAATTTTAAAACAGAGTTTATATAACTCGTGAAATTAAAAAAGTATCCTTACTTTTTGATCGCACCTTGTATTCTTCTGAACACAATTTACTTAGCACTCTATAGTTCATCCAGAATATGATGTACATGTGAATAAGCCCTACCATGGCACGACATCTCCCATGCCATGCTTGAACTAATTATTCGTGTGTGCTAACTCCTGACAATTAACTCCCAAACATTCTTCTTCAATTACTGAAAGTGATAGCTTTCAATGTCAACATGTTATTTTCTGTTCTTCTTGCTCATTTAGTAAGCCTACACTTAACATTCATGCTTATATTGTTCATCATATACATGTAATTTTAGAGATTTAAGGAACTATATTTCATTTGTACCTCATTCATAGTAATTCATTTACAGGGCTTTACAAATAGTTGATTGAAATCTAGTAAAAGTTTATGAGTGAATTATCTATCATTTTTTTACGGTAAAGGTGCTTAGAAGAAAAACAACTTTAATCCCCCCCAAACCCCAGCAACACATTTCACCTTTCTTATATAAAGTATTAGCATTGATATCTTAATAATGGCTGAGGACAGCAAAAACATGTGCTCATTTAACATATTGATTGGTAATTTACTATATTCTGTGGATACAGTAACAATACCGTTGTTCAAGAAACTCGAGAAACTTATGAAAAAGCAAGTTTCAGCTAAATATGGTCTAATTTTTAACAATGTATGTTTATTTACACATAATTAAAGTGTAAATTACAACTTTAAAACACAAGTAACACAAATAAGAGGACTAACACTCACGATTTTCGATCACTTTGGCTGTCTTGCAGTCTTCAGCAGAGAAGAAAAAGAAAAAGGAGAAGGAACGAAAGAGCGGAGACGTGAATGCGTCCACCGACCGATACAAAGTGTTATTATTTATATTATTATTACTATTTATTATTAATTTTTATTTTTTATTATTATTTTTATTATTTATATCTGTGGGTGTGTGTGTTTGTGCATATCCATGTGTCTGCATGTGTGTGTGTGTGTGTATTTGTTTGTTTGTGTGTGTGTGTGTGTGTGTTTGTGTATGTGTGTGTGTGTGTGTGTGTGTGTGTGTGTGTGTGTGTGTGTGTGTTTAGACTCTTTATTTAAGTGTACCAAGTATCAGAATTGGACTGAGCATTACCGGTAAGGGATTCTAATTCGGCGTTGAAGAGGGTCCTCTTCTAGTTTCATTCCATTCCTCATCAGTTCACCATGTTCCATTAGGACTTTGGTAACAAAGAAATGCAGAACACTCGTGGCAAGCCCTCTTCAAACACCCTAATGCCAGCCTTTGAGTGTCATTCCGCGGTGTATAATCTGCACGCTCACCTGTAACTATGCCCTTCAAACACGCCCTTTATCCTCTCCCAACATTGTACTCTTTTCATTCCATTAGTAAATGTTTCTTTGACAACTCCTCATCGATTATACATTTCGTTTCATTAGAAAAACCTCTCAAAGTTTTATGTATTTCAAACAAATAAAAATAAACTGAAACATATTTATCCCCAATAACATATAAATACTTGAACTAAATCCTTTCGTATGGACAGTAATGTGCTATTAATATCAAGGATATAAGAAACATGAAAGAACATACGTGGTTTTCGTCCTTACACACTTACCTAACCATCGTTATTCATCACCGTCAGTCATCAATAGAAGGGCTTCAAAATAAACTTTGTGTCAGAGTGTTTACTTTCGGGGATTCAACGCAAATGTTTGTCGGAGGTTTAGACTGATGATTCGGTGCCTTTTGCTCCTGTCAACTTCGGATCGCTGTGCCTATGTAACAATGGTAATGCTATTGGACTGTTATCAGTTTGAATATTACTACTCCTATATGTATGGTAAAAATTATATTTAAAAAGCACAGGGGTGTGAAAAACTATTTCTTTTAATTATCAGTAGAACGTATGTGTTAGTAACATTAAACTGTAGTTCAATGTTATTGTCTAGTTCAATGAACTGTAGTTCTAATTCAAAAGCATGTTCACCTGGAAAGAGCATATAGTTTCGGTCCTACTAAAACTCAAGCATGGAAAAGAAATAATTGTTTCACATTAATGTTTTGTTTAGAGTGGTATAAAACTTAAAGATTTTATTTTAACAATAATTGAAACTAGTAGCACTATATGTCTGTTGAAAATAGAAAAAAGATTTTCTCTTGTTTGTTTGTTTTTTTATAAAAAGAGTCGCATGTATCTAATGTTTTTCTTTAAAGAAATCAACTCTTCTGCTCTTTTATATTAGCAAGGGAATAGTCAGGAGTTTAAACAAATTCTTTTATACTTAAAATTGTTAGATTTGTATCTAACAATAGTTCTATGTAGTTTGACACTTAACAGACTAGACTGAAATCCCTGACGGGAAAGGTCACCGTGTGTTAGAGCGATGCCAATATATCCTCTTTATAACTTTTAATAATACAAAGCACGAACTTGTCACAAACTTTATTTTAATACCTTTAACTAAAAAAAAAAAAAACAACTAACATTATAAGAAGAAAGAAAATGACTGTAATCGATAAAGAGTCCTTCATTTTGTTTTCTGATTTTATGCAATCCTTGAGAGTCATTTCGCAATTATCGAGACATGAACATTGTTTGCAACTTATCGTTTATATTTATCCACACTTGCTATTCTATTGGTGTAGCATATGCTACACCCTGTTTTTATTTCCTGAAGATCTATCTTCCTGATTGATTGCTTTACACCACTGCTTTGTTGACTTCCTTATAAGGACAATCTAGCTCCTTTCCTGAATATATTTCAAGATATATAAAAAGAAAACCTCCGCCTTGTCTACAGTAAACATACTCAAGATTTATTTCACTTGTTTGATGAATATATTATTGAATTTCATACGATTCTCTAATTATTTCTCAGTTTTATTTTATAATCAAATTTTTACGAGATAAGTAGCATGTTTTAAAAATATATTTCAAACTTCAAATATACGCCATACAGGTCCTGTCAGTCAACCAGAAGTAGAGTTGGCTTGAAGGAGACAAATATTGCCCCCTTTGAAGTATTTAAAGGTACTTGGGAAGTCAGTGCAGGAAAATTATTGAGGACTTGGAAACTTAAGCAGTCACTAAAAGTACATTAGCATAGGTCACAATGAGTAGGTTACATCGTTCAGGAACGTAAAACCTAACAGGTAGACTCAGCTTACAGCAAGACAAAAACGAACGTAAGTAGTATCACATCGAGTACAGTCCAACAGTGGTTTTGAGTAGGCTATCTGAACACTGTTAGTCATTACTCTTTATATGCAACATAAAGCGAGGTTTAGACTAATGATAAAAAAGACAGCTAATTTTATGTCAATTAAATTAAATTGTTAAAGACAAAATTCTTTGTTTCCACTTTTTGTAAAGAAATTTGTATGTATGTTTAATGATTTTATGGTTTGTTTGTGCACGTGTGTTTGTGAGCAAGACAGAAAGGGAATGCCAGAGGGAAAATACATCTACCACAATTGTGAATTCTGAACATGGCATTGCTTAATATATTTTTCGTATTGTTACACTATAGCAGCATTTGATAAATCTGCTTTTACGGCATTTATTACAGAACTTAGTTACTCCTTTGCAATACAGTTAAGTTGAATTACCCGAGGCAGACATTATCCATGTGTCGGAGTACTACATCTCTGCCTTTGCCTTGAAATGATATATCTTGTTTGAGATGGCATTCATAGCCGTAAATGTTGACATCTAACTATGATATAGTAACGAAGACAATTGTATAGTAATATTTAACAGAATTCATAACCATATTATAATCTCTAAACCGTCATTAGTGTGAAAATGTCTAATTGACTTAATCTGCAAGGCAATGGCAAATTGAAACACTCGTTGTGTGTTAAATAACGAATACATAGCATGCATCGCGTATCAGTGAAGAACAAAATTAATTAGTCATCTCTACTGGAAAGATATTTTATTGCTTATTACAATAAAACAAACTTACAATATGCTGGGAACTATAAAACAAGCTTCCTCTTAAAAGAGATTTTATGAATCAACAACGGATATGTAACATTTAGTGTATATTCTTATGGTACACTCTTGTCAAGATTGCGAGGGAGAAAGAGAGGACAAATTCTGCAAGAACACTAAATATTTGAATTTCGTACAGGTTCTTTATAATTCTTTCATTTTGGGTAAATATGTGATAACTTATAGCAAATTTCAAAGTTACAGCCACTTCTTTGATAAAAGGAACGACTGTAAAGCAAGCTTTGAGTGCTTTAGCGAAAGAAGAAGAGATAAATAGAATTATCTAGCCAAGTTTGTGCTTTGGACTATCGGCTTAGTGGAGCTTAATGTATTTTGAACTCTTTACTGCTAGATAGATTTTACTCCGTCCCTAAATATTTCCATCATACTGGGGATTACAAGTACAAAGTAGATTAAAATTGAATTTATGAAGAGTCAAAGAAGGTCTCTTGAATGTTTATGAAAATAACAACAGCATGTGCTCATAGAACCGTTACTGATAAAGGATTAGTCGGTAGGCTCCATTTTACTTTATGCAATTAAGAATTTTCTTTCTTTTTTTTTGGGAAATAGAAAAAAATCTGTACACCGTTCATGACGCAGGAAAGGTAATAATGCTAGTCTCCTCTATGTTGAATACTAAAGAGAATACTGTTACCAATGATTCTCCCTTAAATATAAAATGTTGAATTAAATTAATTTTTGAAATTCTTTTAACTAAACAATGACATTTCTTTTTAAGTTTGTATGGTCTGTCAATATCCATTCAATATAATTATTAACGGTATCAATTGCATTCCAAAAGATGACAAAGTTAATTGATGTATAATAAAGTGTGAAGTTCATACCACTGGCACAAATAATTACTTATTTAAAACGGAAATAATGTTTGCAGTAAGTTTCTAATTGCAATGATAATATGGGTGTGTGTGAGACTGTAATTAATTCTTTTGGTGTTGTGTTTACCCTTCATGATGCAAGGTGATTGTGTTGCAGGTGGTGGATCCAGAAATGTAGGGGCGGGACGCGATGAACGGGAGCTGGCGCGAGAACAGCAGCCTGACGGAGGCGGGCGGGAGCGGCTGGGAGGAGGCGGCCCGCCTAGCCTCCAAGGCGGCTGTCATGGGCTTTATCATCGTCGCCGCCATCCTGGGCAACCTGCTGGTCATGGTGAGCGTCATGCGCCACCGCAAGCTCCGAGTCATCACCAACTACTTCGTCGTCTCGCTGGCCCTCGCCGACATGCTTGTTGCGGTTTGGGCCATGTGCTTCAACGCCTCCGTTGAACTCACCGGTGTTTGGATGTTCGGCTACTTCATGTGCGACGTTTGGAACTCGATGGATGTATACTTCTCCACTGTGTCCATACTGCATCTCTGCTGCATTAGCGTCGACCGCTACTACGCTATCGTCCAGCCTCTCGACTACCCCCTCATCATGACTACCAGGAAGCTAGGCGTCATGCTCGCAGTGGTCTGGTGTTCGCCTGCCCTTGTCTCATTTCTCCCTATATTCATGGGGTGGTACACCACAGCGGAGCACCAGGCCTTTCGTGAAAGACATCCCGAGCTGTGTACCTTTCGTGTCAACCGCACCTACGCACTCATTTCCTCGAGCGTGTCCTTCTGGGTGCCTGGAGTCATCATGATCTTCATGTACTACCGCATCTACAAGGAAGCAGACCGCCAGGAGCGCATGCTTTACAGGTTAGTCTTATTTTCACATTTATCATTTCCAATTAATTAAAATTATTCATTGCTATAATATCTACATTAAGAGAATATCAAATTTATAATTTTACGATGGAAACAATTTGAATTATCTGTTTATAAAAGTTAGAAGCTGTTCTTATTTTTACGTCCGTATGAGCTCGGTTACGACAGGGTTTGTTAATTGTCTTTCTAATTCATTTTGAATCACCATGTTTGTAGTAGGTTATAAGTTCGAGTAATGAGTAAATGGTAATAACAAATGGTATCAAAACACAATGTCATATCTCAGTTCACCGTCTAGAATATTGATGTTGACTATGCATATAATTCATTATTGGAAAATGACAGTAAAACTGGATTTTACTAAACTAAAGTCTATACAACACAGAGTAATACAAAGTATTTAGAACATCGATATTTCAAACAACAGTTCGTCGTCTCGATGATCAGAATCCAAGGAGAAGTAAAAGAGGTGGGGTCAGTCTCTTCGGTATATGACATACAGGTTCTTCTTCATAGATATACTGTATTCCCTCTACTGTTCGAATGTACTCAATGACCATCTACTGTACATTATGAACTAATTAGGTACGTAACTTAGTATATACTAACTCTTTATTATTTCCATTAAGTAAGAAAGCTAATTTATTGTATCCCGATTATAACAGTAATAAATCAATTTTGGTGGCTTATATTTACCAGTACATTTTATATAATGCATATAACTTAATTAAAATGTCGATAAAACAGTAACATATCAACTATAATATGATTGAGACTAGTTACTAAATTACGAAGAGTATTACAGTAAAAATAAATGTTACAGTAACGAAAGATTTGGAGGGGTCGACATCAACATACTTCCTAACGTATTTACAACTATAAGCTGACTAATTCTTAACCTTTTTACATTAATGCTGAATATGAATCTTTGAAACACATTGATAAGTTTGCTGCATATTAATAATGTATGCTCTGTAGGTTAGTTTATTCCTACAAGTATGCTGTTTCATATTTGGTCAAAAACCTAATCAAAATAAATTCCTTTCCACTGAAGGTTTTAAAATCAGAGTAGATTAGATGATCGTTTCAATTCTACCAGTGGGCCACTTTAATATAATAGCTGCATAGCTTTACTTTTCACATTAATAAACTGGAGCTACTGATAAAAATCTGAAAATTGTAATTTAATAAAGAGCTAAACTCGTTAGATAGTTAGAGAGTAATAATTAACTTGGATAGTCATAAACAAAAAGCCACAAACCCTGGACAAACGCCAAGCCAGCCTTCCCCTCCCCTTATCTTCATGGTCTCAACAAGCAGTGAATAAATGTCCAAACAACTTGAAATTTATATTTTTCAAGGAAAAAAAAATTAATCAGCTTTTGTTACAGGAATAAAAATGATCAACTCTTATTGTGTTTGAAGTGTGGCCAAGAGACTACTTTACATTGCCAGTATTATTTGAGCAGGAAAACATTCTTTATAAAAAAATTATAATGAGTTATTTATACATAATTAATTAACCCCAATAATGAAGTCATGAATAATTATAACGAACCGATTAAAACTGACTTATTACGTCATTCAAAGTAAGATAAATACGAAAACATTGATGATGAAATCTGATTTTGGGACTAAATTTTTGTATTAGACTTCACAAGCTTGTATCTGTCTTACGACAGAAAAAAAAGCAGTTATAAATTTATGTTATTCCTAACTAAATCAATATAAAACATACTCTTGTTAAAAAGTAAATTAATTGCGATCAATATGACATTGTAAAATGATAAATTCATGTGTAAGACTTGGATCTGGTCAGACCAAACTCTGCGATAAACCCCTAAGACACGGACGAAATATTGAGAGCCGTCCAAGTTGGCAGCATAACCTGACTCGTCATCAATCTCCGTCAGTGTTGCCACCACAGACTGTTATATGTTTTAAAAAAGGTTTATCATGCTAGTAAAAAATAGAAATAGTCAAAATATATCATAATAATTAAAGACGGTACAAGAGATTGATGACCAGTAAACAAAAAAAAAAGGAAAAAAAGTTAAACAAAGAAGAAAATAGGAAGAAATGAAAAATGTTTATAATGGAGTACAAGGAGAAGAATAGCAAAAAAAAGAATGAAATGGAAAACCTAAAACAGCATACTTTCAAAAATGAATCTACAAATAAAAAAAGAAATAATACAAAATAAATCAGAAAGCTTGAAATTAATTTTCTAGACTGTTAGTTGTACTTGAACTTAGGTTGTTCTGTAATATAAGCGAAATGTCTTTATTGATCATAACTGATCAAGTGTAATTAATCATCATTGGACTTTAAAATACCTAGTTGAACTCGAAGGTTGGTTTGGCAAACACAGCTGTGCTGATTTTTTTTGTGAACAGTAATTGATTTTATTGTCGTTAGATGTTTTATTCTTCTTCCGTTTCTTTTTAACTTGCACTAGGTAAGAAGAGTAACTTTATTTGGCAGAATAGTTTTTCACTCAGCCTGCCCTGAGAGGCAATGAAGAAGTAAGTGCTAGTTTTTTTTAATCAAATTGAATTCGAGTTTTCCCTCTTTTTCATCCAACTTCCCTTTGCTCAGTCTATTACAAATGGCAAAAAAAAATATTTTCAAATACAAGCGCTTAAACAAACAAGAAATACAATAATACAATGAACTAAAACAATATGCATCTAATAGTACATTTGCTGGTGGCACCACTGTCGATAAACAAATTGCCTAAAGCACAAATTTTGATCTTAAAGCGATAATCGAAAATTATGTAAGAGGATGATGTATTACTTCATTTTTTCATTCAATTTTGAAAATGCGCTGCCTTGAAGCACTGAATGATCTTCAAGTTGTTCATACTCTTGTAATCAGCCCTTTTTTTACATGATAAGTTGGAGATAGCAAGAAAATTTGTATGCGTGTTATAACATGCGTGTTAGAAATCTAAGAAAACATAATTATAGTGGGATTAAACTTGAACATGATGAAGTAGCCAGATTAGGTTGGAACAACCAATTAATTCTTTGGGTTAGTTAATTGGTGTTAATTAACCAATTAACAAGGTGGGAGTCGAACGTGTTTTCATTTTTTTCCTTATTTTTATACCGAGAGGGATAACCACCCCTTCTTTTCTCTTAGTTCTTCACTGAATAGACTTGTTCTATTTTAGCCTTAGGTGTGCAGCATCAAATGTGCCTAGATTAATCTGTTTTTTTTTTAAATTATATACTCTAAAATACTTGTTATATTACCAGAGGTATAGCTTTGTGTGTGCTCATCTCCACTCTTGTAGCCGGGCAAGGTAGCAAAGAGATGCACCATATATATGGGTCAGTTGCGATAGGGTGTTATTGCCGAAAGTGCCCTGTAGACCAAAATCAAGGTAAGTTACACAAACCATTGTGCCTAAAAATTAAGAAAAAAACTTAGTTAAAACATTCTTATTTTTACACTGGGTACTTTTAATCTGGCATTTTGATTTAGAAATGGAATGCTAAACGTCATCTAAAATCTGAGCAATCACAGCTCCTAGAAGTAGTGTAATTACAACTAAAAATATAGAAAAATGTCCGCAACAGCTCTGCTCAGGTGACAGAAATAATGCTAATAATTAATTTTTCAGATCTTTTTTCCTAAAAATACTGGTATACTTCTTTTGTTACATTCATATTCTGGAGTATTCATGAAAAGTTTCAAATGAATCAGGATTTGCCACAATTAAACTGTGAAATAAAAAGAAATATAGGAAATTTTGAAAGATAAAAGGTTATATTTACGGATCAATTTAGATCGAATTTTATTTAACAATTAATATTAAATAAGTAAAAGTTACTAATTTTTCAATTAAAAATAAGTAGAAGGAATGAAACCTTATAAGATCTTTAAGTGGACAAAAAACTGGTAAATAAACTACCTGCATAATTGACATAAACATTCTAACGTAGTGGAATCAGTTATTATGTGGTATTTACTCATTGTAGGGTAAAAAACTAATGAAATGGTCTCCACATATAAAAATTTAATGGAAGATCACTACGTGTTCGAAACGCGTTGTTTTTACTATTCAATTTTTATATGTGGAGACCATTTCATTAGATTTTTACCCTACAATGGCATAAATATGTTCAAATTCAAAAATAACCAAACAATCATTTTTTTTAAGATTTCAAAAGCTTGGATTATGACACAAAAAATATTCGACATATATCGAATTCAAAAATTTTTTTTACATAATTCAAAAAATAACAAACAATAATTTTTTTTATGATTTCAAAAGCTTGGATTATGACACAAAAAATATTCGACATATATGTTGCAGGCAATGAAAATTGTAATCGACTTTGTGTTTCAGATTATCCTTTAGTATACATATATAAATTACAGTAATTAAAAAAAGTATCTTCATATTTTGATGAATTTAAGTGTTTTGAGGTCCCTGAAATCCTTTCTTGATATTTCGATGATGATGATGAGGATAATAATAATAATAATAATTATTATTATTATGAATTTGCGTTTTTGTGTATGTGTGTGTGTGTGTGTGTTGTGTGTGTGTGCGTGTGTGTGTGTGTGTATGTGTGTGTGGGTGGGTGGATGGATGATTGGTATATCAAAACATTTGTGGGCTCGCTATAGGCTACATCATTTGATTGATGAAAATCATATATTACCCTGGATGAGTTTCTAGAGTCAATTGATTATGGGTAATATTTCATGATGGAAAACTCACATTTTGACCAGAATGTGATTTTAGACACACGTTTTTACTCTCCTAAACAACTCAGTCCATAGTTTCGAAACTTTATGATTATTATGAACCTAACAGAAGCTTTGAAGTGAAAAACCTAAAATTTCTATAATAACCTGAAAGGTAAAAATGTAATTATTTTTCTTTATTATTGATTCTGAAAGCTTGTTAACACGATATGATCACGTTTGACATTTATATCACTATTTGATATAATAGCACGTTTGACAGTATGAGTTGAATACATTTTTGTGAGATTTCATCGATAAAAAAGCGTTATAATCCATTTAATGATTTCAGCATTTCTTTTTATACTAACGTTTTATTAAAGAAAAATTTTATATTACGAAAAAATCTATCTGAAATTAATATGCCTTATTTATATGTATAAGTATGATTCATTATTTTCTTTATAAATTTAAATCAAACGAAATGAGCTTTTTAAAGCAAATTACACCTATTTGTTCTATGAAGCTTATATTTGGAAACTTTTCTATTCATTCTTTAGTTGCAGAATTCACAAGTGTTGTACAAAAGGCTCCAAGTCACTTAAGGTTAGTTTGACCCAAATTTATCCAACCTATCCACTACATTATTCCTTTTGATAAATATTTTTACTGCTTTTATTATAGATTTTTGGCCCTATAGTATACAGACGAGAGTCCTTTTCTTGAAGTCAGGAAACATTGAAATCAGGTGATCACTTTCACAATCTCTGTATAATATGTTATGAGGGTCGTTGTATCTGGTAACGTATAGTCGACCTATTGACATTTCTTTGTAATAAATTTGTAAAGATTGATCTCCTTTACACGATTGAAGTATTTCCATCTCAAGCACATCTTAATATACATTCAATTGCATCTTTATATTATAATGTTTAATAACGTTTGAACAATCATTTAATAACGATGAATATTAATAATATTCCTACGCTGGAGGTATGGCAAGTGATTATTCCTGTACATATGTCTAGATAAGTGTGAGGTTTTTATACATTAAGGCTCATTTTACTGTCTTTTTCATTTCACAATCGGTTTATTATAAAACTATTGTTTTATCACAGCAGTGATAGTAGTTTTAAGAGCCACAAATGTAAGTTTTGGATTCAAACTGTATGACATATCAGAGAATGTGTCACAGCGAAACATTCCTGCTGTGAGTTTTCGATGATGAAAAATTAACTAAAAACAGTAGGACACACCTAACCATTATGCATCTTAGCATGAAACAAATCTGATGGGCAAGTCAATAGAGTCAATTCCAACAAACATTGTTTAACAAAATAGAAAACGCCTGAAGTCTTAAAGGAATCATTCCATACTAAGCTAGGATATTGAAGGATAACATGCTTTCAAATCCAGTGAATCATAACTAATATATAGACTTTTTAATCCAAGAACTATCAAACAATCTAACACTAGAATAACTAGTGTATGAGATCTACGAGAACTGAGGCAACCTCAAGGACTTGTGTTACTCTCTTATTCCTGTAACTAGTTGGGTAAACCTTCTATATACTCTAAATAATCAAGGTTCTAGGTTTCCGTACTCAACAATATGTATACTAGTAGAGTAATTCTTTATATAGTGGCTCTGATCATATGGGTTCTGCTATTTAAAAAGATGGAAGAAGGTTAGAGGAGACAGGTGTGGCTATAAATATTGATAAATTCCTCTTTATGCTTTTCTTAAGAAGAAAGAGATTAGGGTTCACTGACTTCATTGTTAAAAATACTACATTAAAACTTTCCAACGTACTTAAATACCTTGAATTCAGTCAAGATAAAAGACTGCGCTATACTATACTGGAAATAACTTGTAACAGATATATTGATAATACTTCTCACCTTTATCAGAAAAAAAGGGCTCTTGTCTATATACTGTAGGGCCAAGAATTGACAATAAAACTAACAATAATATTTAATTCTCATGTCTGTCTCACATAGCTCTCAGTTTAATGACAATAATAACATATGATATTTTTCCAGATCAGTGATTTTAAGTGTGTTGTAACTAATAAAATATGAGAAGCCACAATAAGTCAAATGAAATCATTAAATTGATCATTTATATGTTTGATAATACTTCATCAGAGAATTTGATTAAACCAAAACTCATTTGATTCTGGACGAGTTAGGCATGATATTTACTTGTAAAGTTTATTGCATGCCACTTCAAAGTTTTTACACGGACATCGAGTGTTAAAAAAAGGTTATTAAAGCTGAGCTGCAACCCAATGAAATTTACCTTCGTGAGAAATTACCGTTTTCTTGAAATTACCGTCTGACTAGGTAATATAAAAATTTTGTATAATGCTTTATAAAAATAAATAGAATACTAAGTTACTGGAAGAATTCATTAATTTTCAAGTCAACAGCATCCTGAGAAATATTTTTTTTTTTTGCTGCTAATTCCTTCCTGTAATTTAAACTTGTCTGAGGCAAAAAAAAAAATAAAAAAAAGTCATAAAACATCATTTAAAAAAATTCTAAGAAATAACGTCAAAGAAGATACTAAAAATATAAGATAGCTAATGAAACATTGAAGTGAGGTACTAGAGTTGATATTACGTAACACTCGGCCGTGATCCTCACAATTTCCCATCCCCCTCAAAGCCATCACTCTGCCAAGAGGCCCAGCCAGCCAAGTGACTTTCCTTTAAATCCAACTAACTGCAAAATTAATGCCCTTCATGACTGACCCTGTTTTCAATATACTCTGTCAGATTATTTTCCTTCGCAAGCGCTCCTTTTCCTTTTTTATCTTATTTAATGGTGATCACCCTTTTTTCAGGTCACTCAGGCATCCTCATCTCTTTTCAGTCATGAAATTGTTGATTTCTTTAACACAGTTCATTTTTTGTTGTTTTAACCTTTGATGATATGAATTTTTATTCATGTTTCCTTAACTGTTGCTCCTTTTCATTTAGATGTTTTTTGCATATTCATTGAAAAATTCTTTGACAGATCAGTAAATTTTGACATTTTTATACCAATAAACCATTCTAAAAAGTGTCTTTCATGTTTTTTACACCAATGGGAGGGATACAATTGATTTAGTTATTAACAACAAATAATAGTAATAATAAAGAGAACGGGATATTCTGGTCTTGTCAAAACATGGACATTACTGTAGGATTATTAATTTCTTTGAAAATAGAATTATTTATTTAAAATATAGCTTTGTTTTTAAAATAAAATGTTTATACCTGTAATAAATTTTGTTCTCTTAAAGAAATCAGTTGTACAAAATTTTAAGAATTTTAGTTGTTCACACAATAAATAAGTAACTTATAATTGTACATAAAGGCAATAGTTTTGATTTATCACCACATAAATGCGATAGAATAGAGATGCAGGGTCTTATATTAGAAGCAAACAGCTTTTAAAGAGCCTGGATTATAACTTAAGAGAACATTCCTATCGATTTGCTGGCAAAGTTGATGAGGTGAACTTTCCTTGGATGTTGATCTAGATGCTAAACAGCATATGTTTATGGAATATAAGTTGGTTTTGTGATGAAATGGTTGTACGGTTGCCGAATGGAGTAATGGGACCATTGAGGCGGTTGTGTAATCACGGAATGGTTATGTTTTCACATGGACTGGGTGGTAATTATTTCGGCTTGTTGGTTTTGTCTTCCGTCTCTCACCCAATATGTAATTCTATTCAACTGTCCCGCTGACATTGGCCTTCTCCTTGGGGATATCAGCACCCAATCGTATCACATTTGCTCTTTCATTCACACCCACTCAATGTCAATCAAAACCTTCACTCTCCTTTTCTATTGCTTCTCTAACCTTGTTTACGCCGATACCTTCACAGCCGCAAGCAACTTGTCTCAAACAGCAATTCTCAAACTAAGTTTCGCGAAACGTTAATTAACTTTTGAGAATCAAAAATCATTCTACATCCTACAATATAATTCTTAAATATCGCTTTAAAACTTTAAACATTTTAAAAGGAATGAACATTTACTCAATATATTTTGGCATCAAATAGTAGAGCTTTGATACATACTGAAACTTTTATACACAGCGTTGGGGCAAAACTTTGAAAAGTTATAAAGCACAATAGTGCAACAATAATGAAAAGTACAAAAATGATGGGAATTGAAAAGGAATAGTTTACAAAACATTTCTTTAACAGACCAGAAATAAACGATTTTCCATGTCACAGTAAAATTAACAATAATTTTAAATAATACACATGACACAGTAAGTACGTCATAATCAACTATTCCTGAACTCAATCTGTTGGTGGTTGATAAACAGACTGGTTTACCTATCAAGGTATCGTAAAAGCTGGATCAGAAAAAATGTCTATGTGGAGGGTCTAGTAACATAATCAAACTCAATATCAGGTGGTAGTCAATTTAATTCACCTTTAATGTTCTCTTATACGCTTTTTATTGTTAAATAAATATTTTCTTAAATAGTATAATGTATCATAACACCTCTTCCTTCATGTCATTTAAAGAAATATACAGCTCATTTTTTCAAAATAGGCTATTTTTTGGTTGGTTTCATTATGCTCCGTTAAGAGATGCAAGCTGTATTCTGTCTGAAATGTTCGAGAATCAATAATTAGCCATAATTTTATATTTTATGCTAAACATACCTATTCAAGTATCGAACATTTTTAATTTTTTTCCCTTATTTTTCTATTAGTTTCATATGAAATTTCAGCACTCTAAACTTAGCAGTTTAGGAGAAAAAAGTGTTTTAAATTACATTTTGACCAAAAAAGTGACTGTTCCGTGACACAATATTAGAGAAACACAATATGGCACATAATGATGTAGCCTATGCGTACCCAGAAACTGTTGACACACAACATGCACACACACACACACACAAACGGTTTTCGTTTGTACCGTTGCTAAAATCAAAACTGACAGTCACTTATCAATAGATACAATTCAAAACAGAATCATCCACCTTTCAATACGGGAAAAAATAAGAAAATAAATAGTTTCAATGACCAACTGTAAGATTGGAATTGAATAGGTCAAAGTTCATATAGGGACGGAAGGGAATGAACTAGGAAACCGATAGGCAGTCTCTTAGGCAGGGAGGCAACTAGATACGAGGTTGATCATGCAAGGTGGTGTTTCTTTTCATTCACAAACGAATGCAGAGGCATGGTTTAACCAAACATTGCCGGAATGAAGAATTGTGCGCAGTCACTCGTCATATCTCTTCCGCACATCACCTCACTCTCTCCACAGGTCTATTAGGTCTATTCAGTTAAAACGTGATTTTACTTGCTGCCTTAAAGTGAACTAGTGTAGCTTACAGACGAACATTATGGATCATGTGACATAGACTAGCATTGTAATGCAGAGAATGGTGGAATATTTCGGAAAATATTCTTCTGACTTTGACCTCCATACCCTGCTACTACTATGACTAAATGTTCTAATTGAAAAGGTAGAAATCATGTTAATGGTCACATTTACTTCGGGTTCCATGTAAATAGATCATATACTAACAGGCTTTAAATGCTCAACAATAGATATAAATAAATGTAATTAGATTAATTAGAGTGAGAGGTGATGAGAGAGTGGGGGTAGGGTTATAGTGAGACATGAGGATGGAGCAATAGAGAAAGAGTGAGAGGGACGGAATGATAAAGAAAGAGAAGGCAGTGTTATCTGAAAACATTTTCTTCCAAAGCCCATGATATGTTTGACCCCCCCCCCCCCCCCCCCACCACAACTCTCACCCAAAGTAATAAGTTTCTTTGACGTTTTCCTATTAATACAATCACTTCCAAAGTGTTGGGACTGGTAGTTTTCAGACGCCTCTATTCTTATCTTTCGTCAAATGCCATCTTATCGTTGTTCGACTATATTGAAGTAGAAGTCAAGAAAGGGGAGTCTCTGCTTACAAAAAGTTTTTGTCAAATGATGGCAAACTTCAATTAAGAATTTTCCTTCTGAAATATAAATGTATTTCTTATAAATAACTGGATTTTACTAAGCCATGACAAATATCTGATACCATAATTATAAAATTATTAAAAATTAAAAAAAGTAATTTTGTTAATTACTTCCAGTTTACTTAATTCGATGCATCATAACTAATGGCGTTTGCATTCAAGTGATTCGTATCTACAGGAGTTGTATGATATTTTCATTACAATAATCATAATTTGAAAAAGTAGAAACCAAAATTAACCATAGTACTCGTAATATTATATTCTTTCCTAGGAAAAAAAAATATGAAAAAAAATTGAAATAATGTATCAACCGTTTAATGCTGTATTATTTAATTAGGATTCTGTCAATTTTCTAGGTTCAAAAATCAAAATCTCGTTGCTGAAGTTTCGGTTTTATTTGAAAAACATTTTTGATAGGCAGAAATAAGAACTTTTTGAATAAAAAATGAAATTTACGTTATTAAAAGAAACTAACATCCTTAACTGATCAGAACCTTTGACTAGCTAGAAAACCGAAACGTCGGCAACGAGAGTTTGATGTTTGAACCTAGAAAATTGACAAATCCTGATGAAATAATACACATACTATATATATATATACTTAAAGTACAGAAAAAAAACATAGAAAAATAGAGAGCGCAGGCTTATAGTCTCTAATTTTTGGTTTGAACCGTCTTCAGGAGAGATAAGAGAGGGAAACCAGTGCGCTTGGTTTCCCTCTGTTATCTCTCCTGATGACGGTTCAAACTGAAAATTAGAGACTGTAAGTGTGTGCTTTTAATTTATCTATGTTTCTTCCTGTCCATTGAACTATATTTGTCCGTTTTGGATCGTATTTCCAACAAAAAATGTATATATATATATAAGATTTCACATAAACACGTAAAACAACATTCAATGATTAAACCCCAATATGAAATGGGAAAACAAGACTAAGATCTTTCATCCGTAACAAGGGATCTTCGTCAAAGTCAAAAACTCTACTGAAACAGAATATGCAGAAACATCATGGTGAGGGGTTCAAGGGAGTGGGAGGGAAGAGTGCATTTTAAAATTTTACATCCTTGTCTTGTCTTGTCTTGTCTCAGTCTTGTTTTGCCATTTCATATTGTGGTTTGATCATTGATATATATATATATTAGTATAAATAGGGAGCAGACCTTCTTTTATACAAATTGTGTTAAACTGAATTGCCTAATCAAACATACCTTCCTTTGAACAGTTTTTCATATTTTCTTGATAATTTCAAATCATCTTGATTAAGTTGGTGAATTATTTGAGCAAAATTCTGGTTGGCCATCAATATTTATTGATTAACATTTGACATGGTTAGTTTCTGAAGATGGTTGGAGACAGCCGAAATATGTCAAATGTTAATGAATAAATATTGATGGCCAACCAGAGTTTTGCTCAAATAATTCACCAACTAAATCAAGATGATTTGAAATTATCAAGAAAATATGAAAAACTGCTCAAAAGAAAGGTATGTTTGATTAAGGCAATTCAGTTTAACGCAATATATTATATATATATACATATATATATATAATATGTCACTGAACAAGAATAGAGGTTTTGTTATTATTGTCTGTACTGAAGAGTGAGATAGTAACAAGTATAGAATAATAGAAGCATACAAGAATAAGGCTAACTGTTCTTTTAAAAATGCAATATTGACTGAAAGTGGCAGGTGTCAGAGTGGGGGATTTCCTGAGTTGTTGCAGTACTTTGTATGCATTAGATGACACTAAGACTTAATCTAATATGGAGTCTCACTAAGAAAATAGCACCAGCTTTTGCTACAGTTTAGGTATTCTTTAACTGAATCTTGAAATAATGATACAGGAATGGAAACGGGAAATTCGAGTACGTTTTTATTTCTTGCTTTAATAAAATGTTATAGGTTGAACTACTTTTTATATTAGAGACATCACAATAAAAAAGGAAAAAAAATTAAAATAAATAAAAGTTAATGTAGTAAGAGTGGTGCTCGATAGTTGGGCAGTGTTTAAAGTAAAGAAAACTCAAGTGTACAGGTGAAAAGTAGTGTAAAATGTTTTAAAAAAAAGGATATATTTTCAATTATAAAACGTGGACATTAGATGACAAATTGCTAATTTGACATTAATGTACATATCGATATTAAGTGTAAAATGATTTTCCCGAAATGGTGGTTCTATTAGAAGATTTAAACTACAGGGTAATATTCTTAGAAATAAGGTTTTCATTCTTTTGTATCTTATGCCTTTGGTACGCGCTTATCGTTAAAAACTTTGCGAACATGTTTGGATATGTCTGTTCATTTTCCAATCATTCAGTTTTCTCAATTTTAAAAATGGGTTTGTAATTGTTTTCGAGCTTACCCTGTCCGCTATTCTTTAAGGGGTTCAAACAATTTGTTGGTGTATTGTTCTGTATATAGCTTTACTCCACAATTTACATCACTTGTAAAAAAAAAAATAGGATTCATTCATTATTAAAGCTAAATGACTCAATCCATCTTTTTCCATAGACGATCTCACATATGCTTTTATTAATTTTAAAAAAATAAAAAATAACTTTTCAATGCTCGTGTTTGAAAATTCAATTTAGATATAACAATACACTATCACTATATATATAAAGTGTTACTGAAGGCCATCATCTTATAAAACTGTATTCATAAGTGCTTCAATACCGAAGATACATCCTATTTGACGGACTCCTTCCTCCAATGCAATCACTCCATTGACAACAACTTGGCATATTGTAGAACTTAAAAAATCATTAGATTTACAATAAAATAGTTAAATATAGCAAAAACATTGCACACTTTTACAAAATAGGGAACACGAAAAAGTCAATGACGTTTTCGCAGCAACACAAATGGATTGCAGAAATAGTCAAATATATTTGTAAGGGAAAGAGTTTGATTTTTATTTCGAATAAGTACACAAATGATACATTTGAATTAGGTAAGTAAAAAAAAATTAATGTTTCTTGTTTTACAATAGTCAATCTTAAATCTGTTTCATTCTCATTTTAATTTTTGTCAGACTAAAAACAATTTGAATCAACATATAAATTTTTAGAAAAAAAAATGCATTCATGAACCTCATGGTTTACATGTTTATTAATCTAAATCAAAGTTCCAATATTAGTTGATTCATATTTTGTTAACTATTTTGACGTTATTCTATTTTATATGATATTTCTCTCCTGTTTATGCATTATCGCTGAAGAGTTAAATTTGTAAAAATAATTTTTTTTGGAAGAAACTGCTGTGTTTCATTGAAAAAATAATATTGGCATATTGGAAGGAATGGAGTGAGGGTTTTACGGGGACTGTTGAGGGGAATATACGGGCTCAGGCTACGCTCAAGTGGTTTAGGTTAGGATTATCGTTTTATGATTGACCTGCAGTCGAGAGGGTGATTGTTCAATTGATACTAACTTATGCTCCCTTTCAATGTCAATATGTCTGACCTATAAATGAAGCCTTGCCTTCACACCTTGCACGCTCATTCTCGTCCGCTCAACGTCTTTTCCTTACACTTTGTAACTTAGAAACTTATAGAACAGTTTAAGTTCCATTTTGTAAGTCAAATTATCTATCAGTGTGGGAATATTATTAGCTCTCAAGGTAATGTAGTTGATATTACCTAAACAACTTTAGTTTAACTGCTTTTCAGACAGTGTTTAAGTTAGTTCATTGTCATTTATTGTAACCAGGTATGTAGTAACCTCAGTTGGTAAGTCAGTTTAGACAGTAATCTGAATTAGCGCCACCAAAACAAGTGGCTTTTGAAGACGTACAGCGTCTGAAACCACTTCACCTGTAAATACATACATTTTCAGCATTTTTCAAATAATGTTAATTACATTCTCTATACTACCTAAATCGATATCATGTTACGAAAAGTATTAAGTCTCCACACAAAAAAGTTTATTACAAGAAACTAAACAACGCGTTTCGAACACCTCCGAACGCGTTCGGGAGGTGAGACCAAGCAAGTAATTGGTATAAAGTATCAAGTAATCAAGTGTTTGAAACGCGTTGTTTAGTTTCTTGTAATAAACTTTTGTGTAGAGACTTAATAATTTTCGTAACATGAGTAAATACCACACTATAACAGATTGCACAGTTAATCAAATCGATATAATTTTATTTAAATAATTTAACATCGTTGTTATGTATTCGTCAATAAATTTTCCACTTCAGGTTGGATTAAGAAGAAACACGTCTATCATTTTGTTTTTTTTTTTTAAGGCTGAGTTAAATGTATAGATCAGATAAAATAAAACATAACAAGAAAATATCAAGAGAGATACATCTATTTGGCGGGTTAGTCATATTGAGCTCAAACTTAAAAAAGATCGTATCACAAACGTCTTTCTTCTAACGCCAGCCCAGAGTGGAAAATTAATTGAAAAGGTAATAGAAAGTACATAAATATTTAAACAAAATAAAATCACTTTAAGTGTTTTAAAGGTTCTTGTTAATTTTATTTTAAAAACATATAGTCTGTCTTTACAGCAGGAGTCATTTTAAACGCAGTTGTTTATCAAAGCAGCCTGTTTGTTCGCCAGTACTGCGAGTATGGTTTAGATTATTTGATTTATAAAGATATCCATTGATGAGAGACGATGTATTCTTCTAATATATATTACATAATTGAATAAAACTCTCTTAAATATGTTATGCGCAAACAATGCGTACTGGCCGCATAACGATTGAAAAGGTAATCATCAAAATTGATTTGTAGCTAGTAATTGTTTGTAGCTATTAACAATCGTTTTTTTGTTTAGTTCTATATTTATTCTGAGAATATAGCTAAATTCATTGCTTTAATGTGACTTTCTGACACAATCAAGTATAGACCCAAGTTTAAAATAATCAGTGAAGCGAGACCTATTTTATGTTATATATGGACACTTTCAAAGCTAAGGCGTTAAGCAGGGACAATGTGTGTTCAATGAGCTCGGTCTACTTCATGGCAGTAGTTAAGCTTATGGACTTTAGAAACTCTCGACCAGCAAACTGATAGAAGGGCTATTTATCTCAAAGAATGTCTGCTAGAAACTTTTCAAGAACAACGACTCTCACTATTCAAGAAAGTAAAGCAAGCACTGAATTGTTTAACACCTCCAACGATTTCAAATAGAAGTAATCAGTAAAACTAAAACTTATCACAGTTGATATTACTCAAAATAACTTTAGTTATGTTTATTACTAATGAAACCGTTCTGTTATATTGACTAGAAAAATTACAAACAGTGATGTGGAGATGTCTAGAGATGCCCAAGAGTCTGGGGTCAACAGCAGATGTCTGGAGCTGCCCAAGTGTCCAGATACAATAGTAGATGTCTGAAGATGCCCAAGGGTCTGGGATCAACAGCAGATATCTGGAGCTGCCCAAGTGTCCAGATACAATAGTAGATGTCTGAAGATGCCGAAGAGTCTGGGATCAACAGCAGATATCTGGAGCTGCCCAAGTGTCCAGATACAATAGTAGATGTCTGAAGATGCCGAAGAGTCTGGGATCAACAGCAGATATCTGGAGCTGCCCAAGTGTCCAGATACAATAGTAGATGTTTGGAGATTTCCAAGTCTTTAGGCTACAATAGTGTATGCTTGAATGTATTCAAGTGGGCCCAAGGAACCAGTAATACTTACCAATGTATTACTAAGATAATTAACAAATTAAGTAGAAACTAGAAGATATGTTATCTATAATACTCAGTATAAATGTTATCATGAATGAAAGCAAATGAATAATAAAACACGAATTCTATAATATAAAAAAGAAGCAATTTGTTAGATTTTAAGCTATATCTATCAAATTTAGAAATCGGTTGCCCAAAGCACATCTGCTATTACAAATATTTTGTAGAAAAAAAAGTTCCCCTCTATGTTTAGCCTTTACTTTTTTTATATCAGCTGTAAAACTTCTTATTCAATATTTATTATTAATGCTTGGTTCGTTAATGCCTTCTGTGTCATAAATGCCTTAAGATATGTTTTATTAATTTCAATATTAATCTCACTTTCAGACTGTAAAAAAATGAAACAATCTCATAAAATTCTTTATTTCTCCATTTGCTCCGGATTCAAATAAATTATTTCAAGATATTATGAATTTCTATACGTATAATTGGAATAATATTTTTTTCTGAACTCTTATGCTTTATCTGTTTGAATCAGAAATAATTTGAGGCTAAAAATTGAAGAAAAGTAATAATTAATATTTTAGGCAACTTAGGCACCTCGGATTAATAAACCCCCTTACAAAGGAGAGTGAACCGTTTCTGCAAATCTGTTACATTCCTTGACACCTGATCATCAGGGTTGACATTTTAAAACTCAGTCCCTGTTTGGATGCCTCTAACAGTTACAGTTCTCTACCCACCCTCTAGAAAAAAACATTTTTCATTTATATTCCACAAAATATTCCATTCTGCTGAAATAAACGTGTCAAAATGAGAGATTTCTGAAATCTACATGTAGTAGTAGTACATTTCTGTTTCTATTGTTGTCAGATTAAACCAGCATGAATGAAATAAATGAATGCTACTAATAAAAAGTAAACACATATTTTTTTTCTATAAAAAGAATAAAATAAGAAACATATTTATAAATCCTATAAATACTCTCGTTTTAGGGATGATAAACCTGTATGATATTTTAGTCTGTCTGTACTCTCTTGCAGACTGAAACGGATAAATATTATTGTCCCTCTGTGTTACAAGAGGAACACATTTCTTCAACTAGATATGGCTAAAGAGCCAGTAATAAGTACCCATGTATTACTATTGATTAGCAAAATAATTAACAAACTAACTAGAAACTAGAACATTTGATATTTTTTAGATTACATATAAATGTTATCACAAAGTCTACAATAAATTCATTATAATTAATTTTTAACCTTATAAATAAAAGCTTTATTTAAAAAAGGAATGTCAATGCGATATAAATTGATACAAAACTAAACCATTAGTTTATTAATTTCATTTCGTAAAAGTAGTTTAAATAAACCGTAGTAGCATCCAGAATCTAAAATTATATTCGTCGAAAATAAAATAAATAGTGAAATAAACAGGTTTCTTTGAAATAATAAACCATTTCTATTTACTCAGTTTTTTTCACTTTTACTCTCCCCTTTAGCTTATTTATAACTTTTCGATGACATTGTAAAACCTATGAGCACTTGATAAAAATACTAGTCATGAAAAAGGATGAGCAGTCCTATTATTTTTGGTTCAAGGGTGTTAAAGTATCACAGTGTGCAAACTATGACTTTGATTAGATAGGAAAATACTCTAGTACTGGAAAAAATCGTCCACAAAGAATTATATATATATATATATATATACCATGATAAACGAAAAACGGTCCGGCAGGACAAATAACAATTAAAATAAGCAGTGACACATAAACAGAAACACATATATATATATCAATGATCAAACCACAATAAGAAATAGGAAAACAAGCCTAAGATCTTTCAACCGTAACAAGCGGTCTTCGTCAGAGTCAAAAACCCAACTGAAACTAGATGCAGAAAACATCTGGTGAGGAGTTGAGAAGAGTGGGAGGGAAGAGTGGTATTTTAAAAGGGTGAAAGCACAGGAAAGGACTAATATCCAGAAAGGGATGTTTGGGGAAACAAAGGAGTACAGTAAGAAAAAGTAAAAAACTATCCGCTAGCTGTCAACCCTCTTTGACAGCTAGTCAAACAATCTTAGTCTTGTTTTCCCATTTCTTATTGTGGTTTGATCATTGATTGTTGTTTCACGTATTTATGTGAAATCTTTATATATATATATATATAATATAAAATTGAAAAAGGATGGTTCAATTGGACTTAAAAAAAATTATAATCCATAGAACACAGAATATAACAATGCACAAGCGGGAACTGCATTTTGTATGAAAACAAAAAAAAAAAAAAAAAAGAGGTATGATATGAGTGGAAGGTGGACTCAGGTTTAACCAAGGAGTTAATTAAGTAGGAATAATTAAACACATAAAAAAATAAAAATAAGGCCTTTAACAATAAAAACTTAGATATAGCTTATTTGGTATCAACTAGGTTAATATGTTTTTCTAAAGGTCTCAAGGTGATATGAATGTTTGAAACAGGGAACTCATCACAATTTTATCTTAGAAAGAGTCATTAAACTGAGGACGACAAATTTTGACAGGAATAGGAAGAATGATGCCCATGACAGTTCTTACTAAGGTTCACCTTAGTAATAAAACAAATCGATATAAGAAGCATCAGATCGGCCAACTGTGATCAAGTGCAAAGCGTTGATGGATGAATGTCTGAAAGTACAAAAAAGTATTATAATAAACGGGAATAGAAATATTACTGAAATTTGAAGTATAGGAAGTACTGGGGTTCAGTTCCTAACTTGATATCGTTCTACTATCTTAACAGGATTAGAAGGCTTGCAAGAAACATGAGAAACGGTGCTTTTCAGATGGGAAAGTTTTCAGTAACAAATAGAGAAAAGCTCATTAATGATAGGCAAAGTGGAAGGGGAAGTTAAAAAAAAACTCGTTAATAACAATGTCAAGCTCCCAGAAAAGAAGTAGTAATGTAGAAGGAAGAATCTATTTCTGGGTCTAGCAGGTAGAACACAACTTTTGATAAGATAGAGGGCATACAACATTAGTTTTTTTTTTAAAAATTCACTTATAATTTACAGTCTTTAGCACTATTACAGATTTGATACATGTAAATAGAGGTGTATCTAGGTTTAACAGTTATACCCTAGGTAGCTATTATAATGAAGCTACTGATGAGCTTTTGTTCCTTTAGTGCGAACTGAAACAAAACATTAACATTCTGTAGGGTATCATCAAGGTCAAAAAAAAAATAAATCTGTTGGAAACATGAGAAATGAAAGTGATGGAGGAGCAGAAATTTTGAAAGGATTGCTGCAGGAAACTATTTGACCTTGAAGTAAAATGGTGTGCCTAATGTAATGGGTGTACAGAAGAGAAAAAAATCAAAAAAGCAAAACCTCAAAGCAAAGAAACTTCGATCTAATTTAGCCATCATTAGTGAATTGCAAAGCAAGTACTCACAACGGTGAGTATATTGAATCAACAATAAAAATACAATGCACTTTATTTGAGAAGAACGTTCGCCAGTAAAACAATAAATAAGCTATGAAGAGTGCAAATAGGAGCTCTCCGACCAATATTGTTTCTCAGGGTATCCAAATAACCATCGTAATCAGGAAAAGAAAATTTTCAAGTGTTGTAACTAAAGAATCGTTTAGTGAGACTTGAAAGATATGAAAAGTGTCCTTACAATAAAACGCTTTTGCTGCGAAGAAATGTTTGTAAGAAGTAGTCCAGAAATACTGAAAGTAAGTCAGTAAGGCAAGGATTCTTGCAAATGATATGTATTGTGGAGAGTGGAGGATTAAGACGTTAAAGAGTTTAGGAATTTTAAAAAATAAGTAAAAAAAGCAGAGCATAACATATAAGAAAGAGTAAATGTACTACAAAATGAGATCTTTATTAAAGGTACTATTATAATGTAAAGAAACTAAATTTGCTACAATCAAAGCATTGAATCAGAAGAAAGTGGTCCTTAAAAAGAAGCATTGGTAAGCTGTCGCATAGCGCTGCTATTGTAGCGTTTACAATCCTTAAGGAAAACTGAAGAGCTTATTGGCCAGTATTATAATTACGAAAACTGTCACGTGCCAGGCTGCTAATGGCTTTTCTTTTGTTAACTGTCAGTCTACAATGGGGATTTAAATTATTAAAGAAGACCGGATCTGAAACTTTCCTCAAAATAGAAGTCATAAACACTTTAATGGGTGAGAGGTAGGAAGAGGTGGTGGTTCATTACGTGAAAGAAATTTAAATTTATACAGAGGAGATTTATTGAATTTTGGATATAGAACATAAAGTCATAAATATATACTACTACTACTACTACTACTACTAAATTACTACTAAAAGTAGTAAAAGAAGTTTTCCATTTTTTTTTTGTACTACTTTAGTTGTGATTCCGTTTGTTATAAATATATATATATATATATATATATATATAATTTTTATAATAAATTAATCATCAAAGGGAAAGCAGAACTAAAACCCACTTCTGTATTTTGAGAGCCTTCAAGAAAGCCAAAACATACTCGCATATGATGAGTCCAAGGTCTTTTCAATTCAAGCATTTGAGCTAAAATTTTCTATTCGAGATGAAACGATGAATGTCCAAATACAGAAATTGAGAAAAAAGATTAAGATCTTTCAACCGTAACAAGCGGTGTTCGTCAGAGTCAAAAAATCACTGTGTGGTGTGTGTGTGTGTGTGTGTGTGTGTGTGTGTGGTGTGTGTGTGTGTGTGTGTGTGTGTGTGTGGTGTGTGTGTGTTTATTTGTTTTGGTGGTTATTCTTTTTTTGTGTGTTTGTGGTGAGTGGGTTGTGTGTTTAAGGGAGGGTGTGAAAAGTGTGGATAAAATTGGGCAAATTGTTTTAATTTTGTTTGTTGTTTCACAGGAAAGTATTCCTAAGTGGTGTTCATTGATTTCACAGCTTCAATAGCTAATTAGCTGACACTATCATGTGCAGAGGCCAATTATGCAGAAAGTTTGGAGTGTATGTCGAAATCAATAGTTGCCTGTGGCTGCTCAACACCCAGCTCGTGCTTTCAATATGTCGAGAGCATGACGCCGCTGTCTTGTGCTTATACAGCGCTTGACAGCCACTCCATGTACCAGCATATGAAAACCAAAACCAACTGCTCTCAAAACCAAAACCTCATACTCATATCAACTTTAAACTTACACTCAAATAGAATTATCTTCAACAGTATTGTAAACTCTTATAATATGCTTAGTATTTTATAATTTGTAATTCTTTCCTAGGTATCGACATTAATAAATAATAATAACCATTTTCTACTGGCAGATTGATAGAGACTGATTTTGTGGACCATATCACAGTTTTCTTTTTAAAGGTAATTTTTCTAAGCATGATTTTTTTTATGAAAGTTCAAACACCAGTAAGCAATGAGGGGAAGTATCTTCCCTCTAAATGGTACTTCCTAAAATGTAACTGTAAGTTTTTTTCAGAAACAATCATGGAAACAAATGTTCTGCTAAAAAATAGATAAAAAGAACGCATAAATGCCAATAAGTAAATATACTGAATACATAGGTCTCCTTAGATCACAAATGTCGAGTAATAATAAGCATCGTTAGCACTTGAATGGACTACGACTGAAATAGCAAGTTGAGTGGTAATACCCATTCTTGCCAATCAAGAACAAAAAACAACTTTGTTGGAGACCAACTGTCTCCAACTGTCGCGCTTCACAAGTGCGCTTGGTGTCCCTATCTCAACTCTCCTGATGACGGTTCAACCGAAAATTAGAGACAGCAAATATGTTTGTTCTTTAGTTCTATGTTTGTGATTTACCGTGAAGGCAGATAGAGGCATTTTTACAGCTAGACCATTAGGAATTATATTTAGATTGAGACAACTAGAAATGAAATCAATATGGACAGTGCAGCTCACAATTTTTTGGGAAAGGTAATTAACCTCACTCAACCAATAAACAATAGGATCATTCATAATTAAAACAAATGCAAAATTAACAAATTAACAAATATTAAATGTTAAAAGGAAATAAAGATTCTAGGAAAACAGAATGGACAGGAAGTACGAGAATTCAAGGAAACTATTAGAAAGGAATTACACACAGGAAGCTACTCGGTGGAAGCAGAAAGTAACTGACAAAAAGAACGGCACTACACGTGCTAATCACAATTAAGAGAAAAGGTCCAGCGGACTTTTTTAAATAAAATAAATTCAAAACGAAGGAAACACACAGAAAGACACAGACATAACTCACATCGATATTTCGACCATCTTTATATATATTTATTAATATTTAATTATAATAAAAACACAAATTAAAAGCAATAACATTTTATTGTACTTTTAAAAAAACAAATAAGAATAGAAGACAAAAGAAAAGTATAATGGATAGATATTGAGTCCAGGATGTAATCACGCTGCATCCAAGTGCATGTGTGGTTAGTTTGAGGCTCTTAGAGTGTTCATTGCGAACTTTTCACGTCTTTATTCTCTAATATATATCTAACACTAACCAGTATTACTGATTTAATAACGGGTAGAAGTTCAATATGTTTTTCAGAAAAGCTATAAAACTTCTATAAGGAATATTAGGTTCTGTTTTTCCACACACGGTTTATTTTCTTTATTCTTACCTAAAGTTACATATCACTTGAATTGAGGAAAATCATGGCGTTCTTCTTCATTGGTTGGCATCTATCAGTGAGATTACTAGTGAAAATAAAATAGTTAATAGTTTTTGGAAGTGATTGGAAATCGGAAAAAAGTTAGAGGGTGACGTGAAAGCTAAGTCAATAAAGCTGACACACTAATGGGACTGAGAGAAAACTTACCCCACTCGGGGGACGAATGCAATGAATAGAGTCTTTTGTCTTCCACGACTTGAGTTATCGTCTCTCTTACTCGCTCAACATACATTTTTCCTTTTCCAATCAGAAGCTGAAAGCGCCTTCTTTATATCTCGTTAAAGTGTAATTAATGAATTAAAGCTAAAGAGTAGGGGGAACTATTATAGAAGATGTACAGTGGTCGAGAACGAAGGCTTGACTAGATAGGCTTAATCATTCGTATAGCGCTTCTTAAGCAAAACTAATTATTAGCTCTATATTTCTTAACTTTTTCTGATAATGAGAAAAAAAAATTAAAGCTTTATTTTTGAATCTTTATTGCTGATTTCGTTTTAAAGTTTTTTCTTCTACTACAATATCATGCATTAAGAAATAAACAAAAAATACATCTAGCACAGTAGAGTCATAAATCATATTGATTTATTTGTTGTGTGGAGACTATTTGATTAATTCTCTTCCTTCAAAGGCTTTTGAAGGTTTTTGACTGTCATGACGGAGTATAGACGTTAACACGTGTTTTGGTCTGCATGGAATAGATAGTAATGTTCTACTGCAATGGCACAAACCGAATTTACATGCTTATATCGAAATTATTGCTTCACTTGTACGATTTCATTCGAGCCAATAGTTAAAGAATTGGGTTTTTCTTTATAATACATTTCTTTCAAAGTGTTTGTTCATTAACTGAAATATTGTTTTTCAAACCTTTAATCAAATAGTTAATATCCTTTTCAAAAAAAAAAAAAAAAGAAGTTAAGTGTAGTTAAATTTTAATTTTTAGTTAAATAGAGAATATTGATAAATATATAACGATTCGCTTCATCGGCCCCGTTACTAATTATGTTTCCAACACTAGTCATAAAATGTCGTACTGCACAATATAACTATGGTATTGGAATTAATCACATACCTGAAAGCTGAGAACTTTCAGTTTATTTTCCCTCATTTAAGGGAAGAAATCAATTTCTCTGCTCATCCAATTTCTATTTAACCAATTTAATTTTACTATAAATTGATTCCTGTCTACCTTATTCTCTGTGACTGGGCGCGCTTGCGGCAACATTGTTGATCCCCAACCGTCTCTCAACCAGTGTGTTGGTTTCCATCTCGTATCTCTCCTGAAGATGGTTCAAACCAAAAATTAGAGACTGTAAGTGTGTGCTTTTAATTTCTCTAAGTTTCTTTTTTTACATTGAACTATATATATAATAAGGTATTGTTTTCCTGACCACAATTAACTAATAAACACTTTTTCTTTTTCTTGGAGTTTGTTCAGAGTTAATATACGGAATCACCTTTACGCCAACGTTTCGTCTTTATTTTAAGACTTCCTCAGGGCTATAAATCAAGGCTAGCTTCTAATTCTAAACCAACAAAACCGTTTTGTTGCTTTTACTTAAAATAAAGACGAAACATTGGCGAAAAGGTGTTTCCGTATATTACCCCTGACCAAACTCCAAGAAGAAGAAAAAGTGTTTATTATATATATATATATATATATATACTTCGAATAAAATGAAAGGTCCTTGTGTTTCTGTGTTCTTTTCTATGTGTTAAAGTGTATATATATATATATATTTAAAACAAGATTTCACATATGGAAACGTTTGTTGTTCTTTTGGATTGTTTTCCTATTTCAATATATATATAGTTGGGTTTTGACTCTGACGAAGACCGCTTGTTATGGTTAAAATAATATATCAATACTAACAAAGATCTTAGTTCCCCCCCCTCCATCATTTCATATTGTGGTTTGATCATTGATTGTTATTTCGCGTTTATATGTGAAATATTGTTATGTATATATACTTAAAATAAACTGTGACACTTAGACTGAAACATAACAAAGACTCACTTTTCAATATTTCAACCATAATGGCGGTCGAAATAATGAAAATTGAGTCATTGTTATATTTCAGTCTACGTGTCACAGTTTATTTTAAGTGTAATCTGTCCTGCTGGACCGTTTTCGTTTATCATGATATACATATCTTATTTATTTCCAATTTTTTATGTTTCCTACATACCTTTTCTAATTGTCTTATTTAAGCTTTCCACTTCTTTGGTAATATATAAACCAATTTTCCAACTTCTATAGTTTATATGTTACCAAAGTAGTGGAATACCCACATAAGACAATTAGAGAAGGTATGTACAAAACATACAAGATTGGAAAAAAGGAAGTCATTTAACGAAATGTGTAAAAGAAGGTCCTCTCTCAAAGTATACTAATATCTATATATATATATATATATATATATATATATTATTATAATATATTTATATATATATATATAGATATATATATATAATATCTATATATAGATATATTTAATCAAAAGTGAGTCATTAAATTTTTCGAATCGTCATTAAATTACCTGGATCTTACAAAAACCATGAAGATCGTGTCGCCGCTCTATTAAAAAGGTATACTGATTTTATGCGTTGTTCCTACACTGTAATCTATATAAAAAGAATCCATGGCAATGAAGCAGTTGAAAGGTGTAGATTCTAATGCAAAGGCAAGAATCAATGATGTTAGCTATCGGAATGGCACTATTGTCTTTCCATGGTCGTGAGGCATTGAGGCATTCATGGTAACAATGGAGCTAATTAACTCAGAAGCAAGATGCCAGAATGGACCAGATTAATCATTCATTAATCATGAATGACGACAAAGATGCATTGAATAGAAACTATCCGTAAAATGACAACTCCCCTTTAATTATAGTATTAACAATTGGATATTCTACAAACTTCAAAGGTGTCTATCAGTCAAACAATTGCAACCTTTTTTCCATGATTGTCGACATTTTTTTTAAATTGCAGTAAAGCATGTTCTAATAAAACTCATTGCTCGTAATGTATAACAAAAGAACATGTCTTCATTAAAAATTGTTTAGATTAGAGTAACTGTGATTCACTACTGGATGCGTGTAGCAGAGGTCCTCAAAGAAAGAGTGTATGCTATCTGTCAGTAAGGGTTGTTATTTCTCTATAGCGTAAAGTTTCAATATATCCTTCAGAAAGGTAAAACCCTCAAAAAAAAAAAAAGAAATAATAGAGTTTTTTTTTATATAGATGTCGTCAGACTTTTGCGTAACAATAGCAGCCGACTACCATCAAAGTTGGAGTGTTTGGTGGATGAATACTGGCCCGTTGAGAATGCACCCAATACGAAAGCTCCCCCGTACCTTTCAGTAGATGAGAAAGTTGATTCCATTATGAATATTCTTTGGATCCACGACTCCTGGGCTCGTTAGTTTAAGCCAACTCTTTGCCCTTAGTTTATTTACCTTCAGTTCCTAACAATTTCAACTTGTCACCCATCAGTGATGACCTCTGTAAAAAAAAACAAAACTTCTTATATTTACTTGAAACGTAATGAGATTTCCATTAAATTTATAAGGTTTAACAAACTAATTAGAAAGAAGTAGTATAAGCGACCTGATGTGAATCCGATGAAAAGTGGTCCAGCACTGACAATTAATAGTGTCAGGTTGAAAAAATAAACCCAGTTGACAAGTTACTACATGTTTTCAATCACACTGCACATTTAGTCAACTTATACAAAAGTTGAAAAAATGAAACCAAGTTGACAAGTTACTACTTGTTTTAAATCATATTGCACTTTTAGTCAACTTATACAAAAAGTTGAAAAAATGAAACGAAGTTCACAAATTATTACTTGACAAGATACTACTTGTTTCCAATCATACTGCACTTTTAGTAAACGTATACAAAAAGTTAAAAAAATCAAACCAAGAAGACAAGTTAATACTTTTTTTGAAAAATACTGCAATTTCAGTCAACATATACAATAAGTTGAAAAATTAAATCCAACTTGACAAATTACTACTTATTTTCAATCATACTGCAGATTTAGTAACGAATTCAAAAAGTTGAAAAAATCAAATCAAATTGAAGAGTTTCTACTTGTTTTCAAACATAGTCCAATTTTAGTCAAATTATACAAAAAGTTAAAAAATGAAACATGGTTGACAAGTTACTATTTTTATCAATCATACTGCAGGTTTAGTCAAGGTATACAGAAAGTTGAAAAATTGAAATCAAGTTGACGAGTTACTACTTGTTTTCAATAATACTGCAATTTCAGTCAAATTATACAAAATTTTGAAAAACGTAAACCAGGTTGACAAGTTACTACTCTATTTCAATCATACTGCAGATTTAGTCAACTTATACAAAAGTTGAAAAAATGAAACTAAGTTGACAAATTACTACTTGTTTTCAATCATACTGGAATTTTAATCAACATATACAAAAAGTTGAAAAATTAAACAAAGTTGACAAGTTACTACTTGTTTTCAATCATACTGCATTTTTAGTAAACGTATACAAAAAGGTGAAAAAATGAAACCAAGTTGACAAGTTGCTACTTGTTTTCAATCATATTCCACTTTTAGTCAACTTATATAAAAACTTGATAAAATGAAACCAAGTTGACAAATTACAACTTGTTTTAATTAATACTGCACATTTAGTCAACTTATACAAAAACATGAAATAATTAAACAAGGTTGACAAGTTAATACTTATTTTCAAACATACAGCAGATTTAGTTAAATTATACAAAAAGTTAAAAACATGAAGCCAAAATGAAAAGTTACTAATTTTTTCAATCATGCTGCACGTTTAGTCGACATATACAAAAAGTTGAAAAGATGAAACCAAGTTGAAAAGGTACTACTTGTTTCAATCATACTGGACTTTTACTCAACGTATAGAATAAATTGAAAAAATGAAACCAAGTTGACAAGTTACTACTTGTTTTCAATCATACTGCACTTTTAGTCAACTTATACAAAAAGTTGAAAAAATTAAACAAAGATGCAAGTAATTACTTGTTTTATAGTTATGCTATTTTTATAGTTAAGCTATACTCAAAGTTGAAAAAATGAAACCCAGTTGACAAATTATTACTTGTTTTCGAACAAACTGCACTTTTAGTCAAATTATAGAAAAAGTTGAAAAATGAAACCGGGTTGGCAAATTACTACTTTTTATCAACCATACTGAACTTTTAGTCAATGTATACAAAAAGTTAAAGAAACGAAAACAAGATGAAGAGTTTCTACTTGTTTCCAATCATACTGCACTTTATTCAACTTATACAAAAAGTTGAAAAAATGAAACCAAGTTGACAAGTTACTACTTCTTTTCAATCATACTGCGCTTTTAGTCAAATTATACAAAAAGTTGAAAAAATAAAAACAGGTTGACAAGTTACTACTTCTTTTCAATCATACTGCACTTTTGTAAACGTATACTAAAAGTTGAAA